>QNGE01001366.1:0-59657 GCA_008508345.1 Paragonimus westermani | reverse complement strand
ATCAGATGACGCACCAGTCCCAACTTGACGCATTGACTACTCGAAATCCAACGTCATCGATTGCAAAACATCTCATGACAACAGGTCATCAAGTTGACCCGGTTAACTCATTCAAGATACTGTTGCATAACCGAAATCCGAAGTTACTGGCCTTCTGCGAAGCGATTCTCATTCGAACTTACCAACCGACGTTATGTGCACAGAAGTGGTTGAAACAACCGGTCGGGTTGCCATGGTCATGATGACATAGTAACTGGTGTGCTTGTATGTGTGTCTAGTCCCTGTGTGTCGTTAAATATTTGTTGTATACAACTGGCATGTTTTACGTTTGCGACTGATGAGAGTAAATGAAATGTTAACATATCGCAATATATGTCTTCTTTCTGCTCTGATGAAGTGGTTAAAAGGAACTCAGTGTTTCAAATACTTCAGATAATCGATTTTATCATCTTTGCTGTAAAATACTCAGCTACGCTCAACAGTGCAACGTACGCAAAAGACGCTCCTGCAAGGGACGCAAGACAATTGGTCTATTCATCTTCTGAGAAACGTTCGGAGGAGAACTCAGGTAGGATTAATTTACTGAATAATCGGCAGCAAACTATAAATTTGCTGAGTATTCATCATTGTGCAATAATCAAAGATCTAACTAGTGATTATTTTCCTTTATGAGTGGTCGGAGACTATTACTTGTTTAAAACTGTTCAAATACCGGTTGCATTTAATTGCGGCGCTTGAGTTTTGATGGGTGTTGTAGGCGTTTTCATTGCCTCGTCCATTGTTCATGTTCGTACCCATAGGTAATGCGTATGATTGCCATTATTGGGATTCACAATAGAGTCGGTTTGTTCAAGTCTGTCACGTCACTACCCTCGGATTAGACGCTGGAGAGTTCAGACTCATATATCTTTCCAAATCGGTTTGTGTGTGATACGGTGGAATTCGAGTCCAACGTTTCTCTTCAAAATAAATTTGCAGGAACACTTCATCTCGTTCCGCAGTATGCAATTACATTTAAGTAGCAAAGAGTTTGACATCACGTTTGCAACATGTTCTGGTTGTGTTAGCTCACAGAGATTATTAATTTTGTAGAATAAAATAGACTACTTTTGTTTTATTTTTATCCCGTTTTGTCAATAGTTGTCGAGGTTAGCTCTAGTGCTAACACCGCTTGGCCTATTTGACCAGTTTTTCGACTGTATAAAAACGGTAAGATCAGTTTATGATATATCTCCCTTCGAAATTGGAATATTATACTCATTCTAATTGCTCTTCGGCAAATTGAACGATAGAAGATAATCAAAATAAGACGCTAAGCAGCCCTTACAAAGATGAGCATTACGAGCTATATTAGAGGCTGAGTATAATTTCAGTGGTATTCTTTGACAGCTCTGCTATGAAAGTTGTTGCGCAGTCCTTGAGCAATGTACAGATAAATTCCTGTATTAGACCGTGCGCGAATCCACGCCTTGTTTTAACGAATGGAAATCAAGAAGGCCTGACTCACTCGTGCTTCTTAACACTGAACAAGTTTTCATGTCAGAAATAACAGTGAACAGTCAGCGACACTCAGAATGCTGGTGTGAACGTCCTACACACTGAAAGGTTCAATGATCATTAAGCTGATAATTACACATTTCTGTTGTTTGGCCATTTTTAATCAACACAGACAACACAAGACTATATTTTACACCGTGCCAAATATTCCGGAACCTCCAGTGGACACCTAAGCTACAAAGTTCTTCTGCATAACTGAGTGATTACTTAGGTATGATGTTACACTGTGCTGCCATGAAGGCTGTTAGCAGGCTTTTCTATTCAGAAAGTTTCGTTAACGACAAATATGGATGCATGAAGTGTAATATAATCTCGTATCTTCAAGGCTTGAAAAGTGTTCATTGACCAAAAACATCTTTTAGGACACAAAAGCTTCTATTTGAGGTATAAGACTAGCCTAAAAACGACAAGCTTGAGGTTTGTGTTATTTTATAGCTACGAAGTGTGACCACTGGGAATATAAAGCGGTAACCGTATGCAATCAATTGATCACCGATGTCTGCTTTCAATTACTTGCATCGAGTGGTAATAAGGGGTAATCATCGAAGTGGGTATTTAGATATGTTTGTCATGATAGTTCCTTCGTCCTATCTTTAAGTTTGCACAGATTTCCATGGTTAGATCGCGTCTTAATAACACCAGCCGATCATACGCTACACCGCGGCCGAATAACGTGAAGGATGAGGTGAACAAATGCTCTGCAGTAGCGAAGTGAAATCGTCCACCTTAGTACGGAGCTAGTTGCCCAAACAGTTGGTAGTTGGAAACTTCCGATGGAAGGATAGCTAGTCCAGCCCAGTGGTGTGAGTGTTGCCGTTGTTGTGCTGAGGGAACTGTGAAATAGGTTTACTTAACAATACTAAACTGGGCGAATCTCAAGGTATCATTCTTGCAGAATAATCCATACTTTCACCCAGAGCCCTGTTGTTTTTTTATTACACAATCAATTTGATACTGAAAGTTTAAACAGGTAATAAACTTACTAGTCGGGACTCCTTCCCCTTTTTATCTCTTGAATCAGCATGGTTATGTGGCAGCGAAGTAGCGATGAACATTGCTGATGAATCACTGTTTTTCATCTGTCTTGATAACGACAATGATCAAGTTAAGCCAAAGCCGCATAGTTAACTTTGATACAGTGTCGTTACCGAACTTAAGAGATATTGGATTTTCCCGTTTTTATTCACGTTGACAATACAACTGACACATTCATCCATTGTCTACTTTCTTTTCGGATTTTCTAGTCAAAACGTTAATATTCTGCGAACAGGCAAACACTTTAGTTGTAAATGTGAGCTCGCGATTCTTGTTCTCTGTCTGAATAATTAAACAGACTCCATGTTTTGAACATTCAAAATTGTTCAGTGTTCCAAAGCAAAACTCTGGATGTGGGTTCAACGTCAGAGGCCATGGATCCCAAGAAATCGCGTATTCGAACTCCTTCAGAACTGCAGACCGCCGTTCTCCAGCCACTGTTTGTCGGATTAGGCGTTGGCATAGCTGTCATACTACTGGGTCTCATCCTAGTCACACTCGGATGTAAACATCGTCGACGTTCGCCTGGCCGGAAGAATCGAATCCTCTACGGAAGAAATCATGCACACGGTAGTTCTGAAACCTGTCCCTCTCAGTGCACCGGAAACACTTCAGGAAGCCGCACCGGTACCGATCAAAAAGGAATAACAAACAAGCCAACCTGTCCTGGCTGTTTGGTCTACGATGAACAACGACAACAATGTTCGCCAAACAAACTTGTGTATTCCGATAAGTGTCAGTACAGTGAGACTGGCTCATCTCCAAGTACCGGGTGCGCTTTCCTCCCAGATGGATGCCTTCATCATCATCATCATCACAATCTTCCGCAGCACTCGTATTGCACTTCCACAACTCTCTGTTCCACCCCTACACCGACGAATCATTTAAAGAACTTCCCGATGCAATTAAACACGAATGCGGTGCATTTAAATGCCACAAACGTCCAGGTAAGCCTAATAGTCTTCACTTCGTCAACCTCCCTAACAAAGTTAAAAAATTGACAACTGTGAGTTACTTCAGATGGAAAACCACTCTACTACTTAATGAAATTACTTTAAATGCGACGTAAGCCGAACCTAATTCAGTAGAAACAACTGTCTGTATTAAGACCCAAGAGATAAAATCCCGCATACTCTGTCTCAGCCTGACTACATTTCGAACCCAAGTTACCTGCAGCGTAAGAAATATCGCTTCACCAAATTTAGTACGAATGAAGTTGAATAGTTTGGGCGTCGTGTTTAACATGTTATTGATAAGCAGATTGAGAATAACGCAATGTTACGATTTGTAATTCGATTACAACACTCCTGAGGAAGGCCACCCGAGGTGGTTGAAACGTAGCGTAATACAACTTGCTCGTCACGTTGTGTTATTCCCATTCTGTTTATCAAATATCGCCTCATTTAAATTGCAAAATCAGCAGTGTAACTTTCAGTGTAATAAAGCAACAAAACTTCCGACAATTTACTAAGAAACTCCTGTTATTTAGGCCACTCATAAAACTACACTAACTAATAGTCATCAATCTCATATTCAGATAAAATTTTAGCCAGCTGCTTGAGGACGAAGCACTGGACTAATGTCTCAAACTGATTAAATCTCACATCACCTTGACCCGACAATTAGCTGAAATTTAATGCACCCGCATGGAAAGCAGATGATTGGAGCTGGCCATTGATCTCACGCTGGACGGGACCAGGTTGTCTCTGTACACGACTAGTCGCAACAGAGTAAGAATAGTATGTTTATTTACCATGTAGACTATGACTTAAGCTAACACGGGCAAAACAGCCTCGCTTTACCTGGCCTTTGGATAAATTTGGATAATCAACCTGTTGTTCTCAGTGGTATGCAAACCAAAGTTCGGCTACCGGTCAGAAAAGTTTTTAAACTAACCAGCAATTTTGACCGGCACGGAAATCACGCCTAGTACTTTCTAACGCAACTCAACCTCAGAAACCTATGTGAATAGGGAGGACTCATTCAAAAGTTATTGAGGCTCAGTTTACTGTTAGAATATCCCATATTATCAACCTTTTTTTCTCAATGAAACATTTTTTCCCGATTCTTCAAACGTCGAACATCTTTCACTGTTTATACATGTGTGTTTCATACGTTCAAATTGGAAGCAGTCTGTGAAACCACTTTATATGTTTCCGGGATGCATCCAGCTGAAACACATATCCGTAGCAATTTAGAAACCTGCAGAGATATCTCGTGGAACTCTACAGTTTAACAGGTAAAACTTGGTTAATTTTACCGAAATAGAAAGGATCTTCGGCAGCGCTCTATCTGTGAACGTTCGGTTAAGTTTTTACTTAGTTATTCTGGAAAAGGACCAACAAACTTTTTGATTCTTTCATTGGGGTAAGAAATGAAAGTATGCTGAGGTTGCCCAAAATGGGTTCAAATGTCTCGTGAGTTGTCGAAGAATTTGCAATTGACCTCGACTAAGCAGTAAATTGGTGACGTAGGCGATAGTTTAAGCTTTACATGGACATGCGCCCTCACGATAAGGTTGAAGGAGGTATTATCATAAACCAGTGAAAGGATTCCGCAGACTCATTTACTCCACCGTACGTCTACTTCATTACAAGTTATTGGCTCAGGCAAAATATGACCACACTAATCAATCGAGGTTAACTACCCTTTTAACTTGTCGGCTGCCATCACTCCAAAATGTAGAATGATCTATCGAATGAACAATCCAAATGTGCTACTGAATCCATTTGAAGGTACCACATAAACCCCAGATAGAAACACTGATAAACTGAATCACAGACAAAGAACTCTCGTGTACGCTCACTGTCGTAGCAAGAATTTCAACCAATCATGACACAATTTAATAAATTGATGGACGAAAATTTTACTTTAATTGCCCTTAATCAGGCTTCTGAGTGCAAATTCGTTAAATTCACTGTAGTGGCAAAATGTCAACTAATTGGTACAGATTTCAGATGCCTGTGCAAAGTATGTAGAGCTGGGTTGACTACAAAAAGTCTTCTTTTCAGAAAAACATTTCGGCTGACCAAACCACGCTGACCGTTCTGTAACGTATGCTGCTCTCGGTGAGGAATTCTCTATACCTTTCTCGCGGTTTTGAGACAATTCTGATAACTACTGTCCCACTTTCTTCTCTAGAAGAATAAGGGAATCTTTCAGTTTATGAATTCAACGAGATCAGACTAACTATTCATTACTGACGTTGTCGTTGACCGAAAGAATCTAGTTTTGTGATGGTTTGTGATGGTTCTTACCAAGTCACGATCGGTGTATGGCGCACAATCCTGTTTGTCACAGAGTGATAGTGTGAAGTCAAAAAGGTTACTGACTATTTTCAACATAACATTTCGTATTCTGTGGCTTAGCAACCATGCGTCAAGGGGTTACTCAAAAATAGAACAATCTTACGTTTCCATGATCGCACGAGTTTCAAGTAGGATCAGCCTGGTTATTTATCCATAATGATCTGAAGTGTTCAACTTAGTTTTGAAATCACTTTTCTAGTGCACGAGTATTGTACAGGCAATCACTGTCCACTTTTTATCCACGGAATCTTATATACTGCTGTCAGGTTGATGTACGACGTCATAACCTATAAGTACGCTGTTCCATAAACAGAATGTACAACGCCGAGAAATGAATGTGCACAAATGCTGAGAAGTTTGCCTTTCCATTCCAACCCTCCTCAAAACAGTACATGTTTGGTGCTCAACCAGACGCAGTTTCGCCAGAGTCAACTCAAGTTTACAACACAGACCAACAATCGATGAACAGCAGTGGTTCGGATGTTGGAATGCACAGCAACACGAACCACGTAGTCTGTGGTCCTCCATTTGCGTTACCCGTCACCTCAGCACTAGCTGCAATAGATATCCGAGGTAATCGAGTCGAAACCAATATGTACGCCGGCACAAATGCACTCAATTATACCTCGACCGTGGAAAGCTGTTCCGGAAGGGGTTGTGACGGTGGTAGTGGTGCAAGTGAGCCCGGTGAGGCGTTCCACTGTGGTTCACCGTACTCGAGGTCCTACTACACAACTCAACAGAACGCGGGTTTGGCCAAAACGGTAAATTACAACCTGTTTCGTCTAGGCGGACCTTACGGGGATGAAGCGTACAAAAACATACCGGGCGAAGCGTCCAGCATGTATTCCAATGTACCCGACTACGCTATTCATATGCACCACTCCGTTGTAGGCACACCGGAATACGGTCAGTCTACAGCCAGCGTACGTTCTTCTCTGTCCAATGTAAGTCCCAAACCTGCAAATCAGACCATGTTGGAATACAAAAGTTCACGTTACCATTATCCATCGAAACCGGGGCCCCCGAGATCAAAACAGTACGACATACCTGCAGGATATTCAACAGCCCATGTACAAAATGTTAGCGACTACTATAATCAGCCAACTCTTAGTCGTCAGCCTAGTCAACGCAGTCGGTATGCTCCGATACCTGACGAGGAAGATCAAGTATCACGACTGTCTGGAAGACTGGAAACAACTGGAGTAGACGCCTGTGGTGGAAGTAATGATGGTGAATCCACAGGAAGCCTAACAGAACCGTTGCTGGAACCACCAACAAACTTCAGATCCCCGGTCAAGTTGTCGCCAAATCAGTCACAACCACAAGCTGGTAAAATGAACGACCGTTTTCATCCAGATGCGTTCATGAGCTCATGCCCTGTATTTGACAAACCACCTGATCTTATAATGAACCGATCTATGAAAGCCGCAGAAAGCTCCGAGATGCTCGAATTACCTCCGCCACCGATAGCTCCATTGCAGGTTTATAGCTGTCAAAGCAAGACGAATTCCACTGCATTTCCTAGACAGATACCCTATATCAGTAGATGATGAAGCATTTTCTTTTGTTCAAGTTTATTCGAGTAAGCTGATGGGGAAATACCACATAATTTGTCCCAACTGGAGAGCAATATTTACACCCTAGCATTTTAATTTCCAATATAAACGCTTATTACCAATTTACCAATTCCATTTAAGATGTATAGAATCCCACTTGTGTATCCCACTTGTTGATTGCATAAACCTACCCTCCACTAAATGACAAGAAAGTCAGCATGATGCACTTGGTCACGTGTAAATAAAATGGTAAATGGTAAAGAATTTCCGCTTGTTTATCTTCGTTGAAATATAATGTAACTAACTGGAAGGACAAAGCGCAATACGCTACTAGTGAGTACTCTGCAGATGTGATAATTTTGGTCGCCCAACTGCGAAGAATACAATGAGGCAAAAGATGGAGTGCAAAACTCCAAACAAATGTAGGCTGTCTACCTCAGCTTTTTAAAATTATTTTAGGTCAAGCTAATCAGCCATTACTTTTTCCATGTAAGTTCCCAATGACCTACAGCACTCTCAGAGTGAGCTGAGAGATGCGTTTGAGAAGACTTAGTCCTAGTGACTAACAGTTATCTCTCATTTCAAAGGTGAGCATTCAGACCGAACATTCACTAATTACTTTCAATTCTGGACACAAGACACCAAAGCTGACAAATTTGTACCATAAATCATTCGACAAGGTTGACTTCCGGATTGAACTTGGAGCGATATTTTCCATTTCCCCTAATCCGGTTTGACGCACAAATGATACCATTTCAACCGATATTGCTTAAAAAATGCACACAAAACTCTAAAAACATCCGTTGCTGTTGGTAAATTACACGTTTTCTGATGTTCAACCGCACTACACTTGCGAAAGCCATGAGAATTCAGACGTATAACCGCGTTTGCAGAAGTACCTCACTCACAAGTACCTGTAAAGGTAGCCGAAAAAGCATTGAGGACACTCAGAACCAACTCGGTGTGCAAATGTAGAAGAGTTAGCTCTTTGTTTTCGATAAAACTTTTGACACTCATTTTTGTATGCTCCCCAGAGATAACTAACTCCGTCCGTACTTTCAGATATTTTCCAACTCAACCATATTACTGTAGTCTCTGGTCTTTCCACATGCTTGTCTAGTTAAGCGAAAGCGAAGGTCATCAACTCAGTTGGAAAGAGGATCATGTGAAATCATTCTGATAACTGAATTTCACCAAAACTAACCACAAATTATTGCCTACCATCTATTTTACTTTGCCTTACCTTGTTAAAACTGGCGGTCTTCAGTGGTTTTGACGCGACGACTCGCTACATGGAACGTATCCTCGTAAATACTAGGTTGCAGATTCTGATATTTACTCAGCACTCACAGATTACCATGAACACTGCATGTAATTGGTCAGTACCAGTTTCTGTTAAGCTTATTCAAACACACTACACTTTTTGCAGATAATACTAAAGTTTTCCCACGAAGTATGTTTACCTAGTGTGACATCTCAACACACTAGACCAATACAACTAATTACGGTAGACGAAGATTTTGAGTACAGCAAGCAAACATGTATTGCTCGTTCGTTTGACATCAAACTCTTACTAAGTTCAAACCAGCGACCACACACTTTGGGAGAAGTGCCAGTGAAAGAGCATAATAGCTGCGAAATAAATGCAAAACGACTGCTGGAACTGATGGCCGGTCTAAGTTAGCAGCTGTCTTTATGATAATCTTTATTGAACTCAGCACGCTCAACCCGTGATATGTGTCACAAATTCCGGTCCGCATTACCCTGCTTAAATTGTTGTCGTTAGTGCCAAAGACTCGCCATCCATGTTGTAGGAATGAACAGCTGTAGGCTGAAGTACATCCTGAAAATTTTTATAACCGGACCCACCATCTGAGTCTTGTTTCAAGTGCCATCCTAGGTTGGTTTACATTAGCATTGTCCAGCCGATTCTTTCAATACATATATATATATAGATGAACTCACATCATGAGTGTTCAATTACCACCCTGCATCTTCACGACCTGAAAGCTCTCTGTGAATTTTTCGATATCCACGTGAAACCGGAAGAGGTGAATTAGCAGTTATTGTGGAAAACAAAGGTTGCGTTGACGAAAACTTAGAAGTTCTGTCTGTTTGAGGCAGCTTTACCAAACCCGAAAGTGAGAGGTTCCATATATCAGGCTGTGGGTGAAGTCACAGATAATCCTTGAGGAAGTTTTGGCAACGTATAGATACAGAGACAAAGTTTAAACAATCCCAGCATACTAGTTTAAATTTTACTCAAATGTATGGCCATTTCAGGCTCCATAAACCAAATCTACCTTTGAGGTCTCCCCTATATGATACCTTATGATGTTTACTTCACCATACCCCACTACAATGTCAAGGGTATGTTCGCTTTCACAAATATCATGGGTAACGCTATTAACAAAACTTAGTGAACGTGTTGATGTATAGTGTTACGCTCAAATCTTCTTTTGCTAGGCTGCGGAATTTACTCAAGAGATCGAAAATTCAGTTCAGCACACTCACATCTGTAACGACAGAACCGCTTCTATAACTTATTCTCAACGTTCAGTTCAAAAGCACAAGACTGCCTAATCAGACAGAAGTGTTGTGAAATAGCCCATCATTAACATTGGTTTGTGAGAAGTTTAGCAGTTACGATAGCTTAATTACAGCCTATGCTTCTAACAGAAGTATGTAGACAGCAGTATCGTTTCATAAAGTGTGGTAATGACGTACGCACTGGCATTCCTTAGTTTAATCAGAAGTATTACTGCATCATGTTTTAACTTAAAACAGAGTGAGTTAACTCGCTTCTTCTCATATATAAACCCGTGAAGGCATGCAGAAACATACGTAGTGCAACATACAAATCGCAGTCTTTCTGTGCCATCTAAGTTGGGAAGAAAACCCATTTATGGGCTTCCAGTAGTACAGTAGTACAATAAAAATTTCCGGCCCGAAAGAAGTAAACCAGAAATCAAAGACTTCCATTTGTGTCAAAAGGAACTGGCTGTCCTGAGAGTTTTGTATCTCAAACATTATCATTATCAGGCAACAAGATCTGGTGATTACAGAGGAGGGGAAAGACTTATTCAGCCTCCTGCTCACAAAGATCGACATTGTGACAGAAGCACTCAACCATCGGGTACACATTCTCGACGGTAGAGCTGCCCAGCTGAATCATTTCCTCCCCCACCAGCGTCAAATATTAAAGAAAGGTTACCTGTTCTTGATGAACCCGTGGTGACAAACAATCCGGAGTGTTAAGATAACCCATATTATCCACCAATGAAATACCGCGTAATATGTTTTCTCGTTCACGAGCGTTTGTCTAGCCTCTGTAGTTTCTGTCATCAGACCTCACATCACCCGTCTGCATTCTTCTATAACTGTCTGACGATAATTCTGTGACTGACTGCTGTATGGATTTCTAAAACCAGCAGTAGTGACCCATACAATTTAACTGATTGATAAAGATCTACGTAAATTATCGCCTCATCCCGGTTTTTTTCTAATACCAACTAATGACCTTTGTGAAAACCTCAAATTAAACATGAAAGCAATCCGTTGATTAGCTCAAGAGACATGAAGAGCGATTCAAGAAGAACACTATGAAAGTCGGCGATGATGAAAAGAAAGCACACCACAATTTCTACAGTACTAGTATGGATATCTAATGGACTGTAGAAAGGTTCTAACTTCGTTGTCGATTTACAAGTATACACACTCTGGGTTCTGCTGAGGACCATTCGCATGATACTACCACTACCTTATTTGGATAGACTAGATGACTGTCCTTCAGTGCTGCGTGCTTGTTTGAAAGATGAACGGAAAGTTCCAACCATATGTCTTATATTCAAGTACATCTGCCTTAATGTCAGAACCTTTCTTTTAACCAGCTGTTTCCAGTTACTGACTTAGGACATATTGGTAAGTACGTATATCCACAGTTGTATTCAACACCTGAGTAGTGAAATTAGGTGAATATCTCAATGCCGAACACTTAATAAGTATGTTGCAAGACGGCTTGATCAAGCGTAAATCAATAAATGTTGCTAGCTAGTACGACACGGGTATTCCCAAAAGATTCATTATATTATATTGTCAGATTTATGCATTAGGACATTAGTTAGCCAGAATGTTATCTTCTCTAATTTTACTTGATGTAAACAGTAAAATTCGATAGGGTTTCGGTTTCTCCTCGTCACATTGTTCACACAGCATAGAAGAATTTTACGGGATGTGACTCGATATTTATGTACAGAAGCCTGAGATGCTCACACCTTTTATCTATTACTAGCACAGGCACGGACACCCGATTGTGGTTTCGTCTCACGACCTTGAAGGAAACACTACTGCTTTATAAAAACCAACAAATTACTTGTGATAGTATTTAGAAAGTGTTAATAACTCGCTTGATACGTAGTCCTTTCACATCCCTCCAGTATGGATGAACACAGACCAGTTTAGATTGTCATACTGTAGTGGCTACGACTGGGAGTGCAAAAAACGGAAGTTGTACTGCTTTTCAAAGTTTTGTTATAAATCTTTACCTCATGATCAGTTCAGTCCGTGAAAGAACTCATCACGTACGAGCAGCACGGTGTAGAAAAACTAAAAGCGGATCCAACCAAGCTATCCTAGTTTTGTGGATCCTAACGGCATGTTTCTGTCAAAGTAAGCCACCCGTTTATACGACTTTGTCCAAATAAGCTTAATCCAGTTCGTTGTTCGGCTGATCAACAAAGTTAGTTTATCCGCTACTACTTACTGCTTTCTTATAAGTTCCAGAAAAGAGACAGCTGGTTATTATGACGCCTTCCTTGATACAGAAAACACGATTTTACTGTGAGAGGATTTAGTCACATACGACAAGTTATCTTTTGTTTTTTTCGTCAAGACAGGTTCTACACTATGAGACAAATAGTCACAAGTAATAAACTAATTGAGGTACCTTCAATCCCGGTACTACGTGAACGTCCACAACATTGTTGTGTCCCCTTGGCTTGTAACACTTGCATCTCTGAATGCGCTTAATCAACTAAAACACTGGTATTTAACTCTCACGGGGACACTTTTATCAGGGGCCACCGTTACACTTCGTGCGCATCATAATTACTGGATCATGCAGAAATACTAATCAGGCGTTGTTCTTACAGAGCTACCATGAAAAAGTGACGCCCAAATAGTGCAACACGAGCTTAATGAAACTTTACTGCACTTAATTAGTATTTTCGACTATTTCCTATGGTCTCTGCAAGCCACCCAAGCGCCATTGTGGAGTTAGGTTTGTTGGGTGTGTTGACAAAACCCTTTATGTTATCACAAATGATAACGTTCTAAAGTGGGTTTTCAAATTGGTGTGACATTCTACATAGAAACATCTCAGTACCAAAATACCTGCTCGTGGTCGTTATTACCTTGATCCTTCATCTGTGGTCACTGTTGAGATTCGGAAGTCAAAAATCTCATTTCTTAGTATCTTCACCTGGGGCAAACATTACATAACGCACTCGTCCACCGCTTTGTATAAAACCGGTTGACAGAACCATCGAGATTTTCACAGTAATGACTGTTCGCCTCTCCAGCCATTTGAAATAATGTCCGCACGACCAAAATGGAAAACATATTAGTTTGTTTGTTGCGTGACTGACAAGAACGCGTAAAATTGTTGCACTGTCTCATGAGATGTGTTTTCTGAAAACGCAACCTGGATTTGTTTGGCTGATCTATCGTTTCCAACTACTGATGAATTTTGGAGGTAACAGTTACAAAACCCAAAAGAACAGGCTGTTTGTACGGCTTGTTTTATGTCTTCCGGATGTCGAAATTCCTCAGTTAACTATCACGGTTTTATCCACATCTGTTGTTTGAAGTGTTACCGTGCAGTATACTTTGATAGGAAAGACTACTCGGCTCCTGGGTAACGGACTCAATGTCTGCCTTTTTTACTGATTACCAAATTATTGTAAAACACCTGAATGAAATGTAATTTGTTATGCTGCTTTTGCAAAATAACATAAGGTCACAAAAACTTCACAGTTGAATTATATTTTTGACTTCTCTTGACAAAGCAAAAGTTAACAGAAATAGGAACACCTGAAAATTTTTGACGATTTTGTGGTCAAAAACCGCCACAGACCAGGTCTTGAATAGTCCATGCTACCGTCATGTTTCATTTATCTGGGTGCTAGCTATACGTAACTGAAGACATGTAGAGCCGGATGGTGATGAGATGTAAGATTCAATTCCGACGTCTTGTAAAACGCGTCCAATTGAATTGTATAGAAAAGGTGTAAATAAATTGTCTGAACGTCTTTTAAAATGATGTATCGTGTAGTGACAGCTGTCTTACAGTGAACTGGGATGCAGGAAAGATGACATATGTATAGAGAATTGCGCCGTAGAAATGACTGGTTAGGGAGGATTTGTGTTTTGACCTACTCGAAAATGCAATCGTATCAAGATCTTGATTTTGCCTAGTTTTTAACTTGTCCAACGATGAATTAGCAAATGCTCACATGGAATATCTAAATATGTACCTACTACTATCTTCGAGCCATACGTTACTGAGAACAGTCGGAGAGTGAGTAAATTTGGGTTGAAATGTCGCCTACACCGATGACCTATTTCGCCTTCAGATTAGATTTCTGTCCAACCTCTTTCAAAAACATCGCAAGGTTCGTGTTTTGTTCACTTCAGAGTCCGTCATCAGCACACAAACTTGAGTTTGAAGCAGTGGTATCCACAGTTACGTTACGAGGGCTTATTCGAGGTCGAGCTCCAGGTCGCGGTACAGCTATGCATTTCCAGTAGGCTCTGTCAACAGCCAAACTCAAGTTCAGTACTTCTTCACAAAACAGGCTGCTCGCAACGTCTATCTTTGCACGTTGTCCAAAGTTGTTTAGTTTGTCTTATATATCACATTACCACTTCTCACGTGAAATATTTAGCATTTGAAACGAACATTTGTGCATCCCATGGCGGATTGATTAACGGCTGACAAACTGCCATTTTTCGGGTTATTAAGAGCTGCGTATTGTGTGAGCTGTTATTCAGTAATATTTTTCGAAAGTGCTCGTGACTGCTTCATTCCTGTTCTTTTGCTCACCTGTTGTCTGTAAAATGTGTCAGTTTCCCGGATAGCACTTCAAACCCGGAGTAGTCAGTAAAAGGGTTTCCGTGTCAGTTTAACGGAAATCAAGAAAAAATCATGAAGGGGCTTATCTTCCGATCTGCCGTACTTTTTTCTTTTGATACGTGTATAAAACGCGCATTGTTCAAAATGTTTGCAACTGAATGAATAACATTGTTCATTAGTTACGTTTTTTACAAATTGTTATCAAACTGAGCTATCATATAACACACAGCTTATCTGAAAATGTCCGCACTGGTAAGCAGATAATGGACAGATTAGGGAGAAAATTAAACCACCCTGACAGCTGGGTGGGCATAAGCGCATTTGGCATACACTACATATGTACATGTAAAAAAGTGACCGTCACCTGCATCAGGCAGCACATCGGTTGTTTGGTGATAGTTCCAAAAGAGTACCGCGGGAGACGGAAGCAAACAAGAAAAAACAGGCAGACAACCGATCAAAATATAGCATGTAACATCAACAAGATAGAACAGGAAACAAGCCACCCATTCACTGAATCGGCCGACAGATGGATTGATTAGGTCAGCTGACCTCTCATCAGTGTCGTTTGAACATTGTTCCAGTTTCGTCTGAACATTAACGCACTATTCTTTGATGTGTACTAAAGTGTTGTTTGAGCTCATGATGTACAGAACATGGATGTTAATTCTGGCGAACAGTATCGATCCAGATGGTTGGTTCACCAGGCTGTAAGTCATTCAACCCCAGCTTGCTACTAAACTTTGTAAATACTGTGGGAAATAGGCAAACACAACAAAAGCACCTCATAAAAATAAATATAACTAACACACCAGGAAAAGGGTGCAACTTTTATTTACACAATTAATTGGGAGATAGATACGGCGCTCAAAGTGTAGTGCACTGGAAGCCAAAGTTTCCACGAGTAAGACCACAACTCGTCGGAACTATGAACATCCAATAGTACCGTGTGGGTACTCATCAAACGACAGGTGGAGGGTCTTAACTGTGTAGAGCATACAGTCTTTCTTTCCTAATTTCCACGGGCACGTAAATTCAAACGGTTCGTCCAAATTTTGAGCCCATTTTCACCACACCATACACTTTAAACTCCCCACATCAGCGGATGATACACGAGGTGATCAAGTGGTCAAGTAAGGTGGAAATAGCTGGAACCGTTAAAACTTCAGAATATCGTTTATTTTTCTGACTGACGTTTTGGTTCAAATCATTAGATGGGACAATAATTAATCATCACTAGTGATACAAAGCCAGTGTCAGGTGAAAAAATGACCGGTATAAGATGGAAATGTTGTCCACAGTTCACGTACAAATCCGTTGTTTGTCTTCTAATTTTAAACCGTTTGTTACTGACTATCTGAATTCCTCCCCCGGTAGTAGTCTACTGTCCTTTTTCAGCTATAATACCCTGGTTGTATTGTAAGTACACATTAAGATCTACCACTTATACATCACTGTTGTTAATTTGGGGACGTTGACAGGAAAACCGTAGATTCAAGATCGTGTATATGTTAACGGGGTAGTTAGCCAAATGTACCAAACTTACGCGAAAAGAAATCAATTATTATCCCCAGCAATAAGTGATCAGTGTTCTTCCACAGGCTCTGAATCGTCATTAGTCAGTAAGACGTTGCGACGAACGTACTTCAAACCAGGCCAACGTAGGTGACAGGTTTAAAGGCAAAAATGTTTTATAACAAATTCACTTACGGTACTCTAAGACCTGTCACTTTCACCAGACTAAAGAAATGCTGGTCTGAAAGCAAACATTAGTAGATAAGGTATTTGTATGCCCAAATAGTTCAACATATAATTGGGAACAGCTTACCACTTTTTATATATAGCTATCGTGGTACAACTGAAAAGATCGCTCATGCTACTCAGTTTATAAAACATCATAGTAATTAACACGTAGTTATACTAGAACTTGGGCATTTTGCACATCTGAAGATACACCTTCAAATCGGCAGGTCCATTCATGAGTCCAAGAGTTTTCAAGCAAACCAACGATAAGTCGGGATCCGGCCTGAATACTATAACTAACCACTGATCCTCTTTAGGGTTTCATTTAGCAGGATTTATTCAGCTCCTCCGTGGTATGGAGACTGCCCTTCTCTATATTCGGAACACGATCAATTATTCTAACTAGGTTGAAGCAGTAATAATCGGACAGATATTTGCCGAAGATGATGACAACAAACCAATTCCCCCAGTGTCCGACGGTTAGGGTTCTTAATTAATTTGTGTTCCGGGTTGACTAAAGTGAACTTTCCCAAGCCACCTCGCCAAAGACACCTAATCTTTAAAGGTCGACATATTCCAGGAATATAATCTCACTAAACTCTGTCTCGGATAATTGCAAAAATCATAATTTATTGCAGATTTCACTGAACGGCAGATTTGATCGTCAAATTCATTGCATATTGCGCATTGGAATCAGCATTATTTGCTCGGACAAAGTGGGATTCAAGGAATTCGCGAAGAAGTCCAGGCACACTGTTTATTTGTCATTCGATAACGATTTTCATCGAATAGTCTCAGTCACAGTATCTCAAGGCTGCTGAGCCAATTGTCGTGTTAATAACATCTTTTCTGTCAAACACGTCAGAGAAGCTTCCCCAAACCCCACATCGATTGTACCTTGAAGCTCAGTCGTCTAGAACACCTTCCACCAGAAGGCTTTATTCCTTTGGAGTTTCTGTACGTCTTAGACGCTTCTAAAGCCTCATGTTACAGTTTCATTTCGGATCATCTCTGAACAAGATAAGTGGTAGCCAACACAAGGTTTGGTAGATAAAAGTTTCTGACAAAAACCACAACCCGGGCACATAAAGTGTTTGAGCTTTTTATCTCTCGTATGTTATTAGCGAGCATGCATAGTGTTGGAAGGACCGAGTGTTTTCCGTCCAAAACCGCATCCTCCCTCGAGAAAACGATCCTACCCAATCACAATAGGCGGAAATGTTGTAAACGTTCGAGAGGTGACCTTCACTACTTTTTTATCCGCTTGGCCTCCATTCCGCTGTGCTCATTGGTAGCTTAATGACCTTAACTACTTTTTTTGATTTCTGTCCTTCGTTCTTCTGGTTCGAGAATATTCCTAGGTCGCTATGACCCTATGAATACCATGCAATTTTCTACTCGCCGCGCACGTTTGTGAAGCAGAACAAAGATGTTTTTGTGCACCCGTCTCTTGGCTTGGTTTAGGCGAAGGTAACGGGGACCGCCTCGTATTTTCGGGACCATGATTTGCCGTGTTAATTATATCAAAGAGGAGAATCCGATTTCCTATCAATCGTCTTATTGTACCGTGGACGAACCAGCGTATTGAGTCAAGGGTTTACAACATATATGTTTATTCTTATAGTAGAAAACGTAGTATCCTATACCAGCTGGATCCGTAAATGGCTTGACTTTTCGAACAGAATTAGCCTGTTCACAAATTAAGAAGAGAAGACGAATTCACATTGCCCGTCATATTGCTACACCGTCTAACGACTATGGCTATCGGGCAAAGTATTTGCGAAAAGCATGTTTGTAGTTGTCTTCGCATCTTTTCTGCAAGCATAATATCGGTCCTACAATAAGAACCGCGTCCATAACGAACAAAATGTGCATCATGCAAGTATGGGAACATTATTTGAACGTTTTCCGGAATGTCCGTTGACAGATTGACTATCTCACACGAATTTTGGAAGATGGTATACCACTTATTAAATGCACTACAGCAAATGCGAAACTGCAAATATGTCATTTCTCAGTCTTTCTTTGTTAGAAAGTATCATACACGTGAATAGAATGAAATAAAGATGGAAAACATATTTGCAACAAACACCCCATTTTCTGGACTGTGCTCTTGTTTACTCCAAACAAGGCACTAGTGCAATTCTTGTAAGACCATCGGCTTAGTCGCAAGAAATCATGTGTAGTTTTTCACATTGTCCTCTGCTATGTCACTTGGCCGATGTGCCAGAAGAAGTCACACTATTGCTATCGTTACTCGGCCTGTAGGCAAACAAAAGTGTTAGTATTTGTCAAATAAGTTGCTTTTTATTCCATGAGGGGATTGCTGGTATTGCCTAGATAAGTCGCTACAGGGTTGTTCAACGGGCGGTGCAAATCTGGTTAATAATCAGAAAACTAACCCATAGTGTCATGTGTCGTTAAGAATGAGCGCAGGTCACCATACTTAAGACAAGGCAAAAGCAGTTCAGCCAGACAATACACACTCTGTATTCCCTAGCTGTTCAGTGTACGGATCAAGGACAGCTTGTAATTAGCCGTTGGCTACATACGCTTAATCCTAAATAACGTCTAAAAGCAAATGTACGCGTGAATTCGTTCACTTCAGCAAAGCCACACGTTAGTGTGTGAACCAGATTACTAGCTTGGATGACGATTTACACGGTGTAAGTAAATGACGCATTGTTAGCGGTAAGCAGTAATACTCAGGATCACACGTAACAAGAATAAGTAATCTCAAACCACTTTCTACAAACTCAGCACCATCTGTACCAGCCAGCATCCACTATGATAAGCCGAAGGGAGCTCGTGGTCAAGAAGGCACGCTCATCCTATGCCGTCAAACGCAATCCGTGGTCAAATTTGTATTGTTTTAATTTGCGATGATCGTAATCCTGCAGCTAGTTCTTTTGTAGCGACAATCTATAGTTTGGTATTATTCTTTCGCCGTGTACGCTTATCATGTTAATGCGATGTTCTACATTATGTTTCACAAGTTACCCTACTAGATAGTTTACTTCGGTTAAATTTACAAGCCATTTCTATCGTTTGTAATCCTTTTCTTTTCATACAATTACGAATATCAATAATAGTGTTGTTGCCCGTGTAATGCATTCAGCCATGTACTCCAATGATAGTATTTCCAGACTTGGAGTTCGTGCGTTGGATACAGTAGCATGATTTTGATGTTTCTTTCCTTAAGACTTTTTCCAGACAGATTGTAACATACTGCTGAAAATATGGTTAAAAGATTTTTGAATATACCCGTAAACTACCGGTCATTTCGTGGGGTGTACTGAGTGCTGTTCGAATAATCTACGTCACGTGACCCCTGACAGACAGAACCGATCGCGCTGTGCAAGTTTTTCATTTACGCCTCTTTATGTGAGACAAATTTATCTTCAAAATCTTCTTGTTGGGGTTACTGCATTCACATCCACCAAATCAGATGCAGTGTCACCATGTCACTGGTTCATACCAATCTCAGAAGTTACTAACAGCACAGTTAGGAGACTAAAGGATCTGCAGTCTAAACGTTCATACATAGACTATGACGATTAGTTCAAATTCCTGACTAGTCTGTGTTGATTTGGTGTTGAACATCACTTAAATTTGGCTGCACCTAACAAACACCTAAGGGCGCAAGCTGTGAAAATGTCATAAGTACTGCTAACATATGACGGGCAAACCCCGGGAACACTGATTGTTGATCAAAGCACTTCCTACTTGGTTGATTTATACGGAATTGCAGATAAAAAAATCCGTGATCACTGAGCTAATTAGAATAACGTTGCTACTTACCAATCTTTGTTAGATATTTGACCACATCTGTTCAAACATGACTGCTCCACGTTCATTAAAAATATTCCCTAATAAGCTCCGTAATAAACACTATTGTTCGGTGTTTATTGCCCGTCCGACTTTACAAAAGTACTTCTGAGGAGCTGCAAAAATTGCTACTCTTCTCTTAGAGAGCAGCTGAGGTAATAACTTTAACCAGTTGAGAACTGTACAAACTGGTGCAGCAGTGTTAAAATGTTGTTCTATGGAAAAGGTACATAAAACAATTAAATTCAACTCGTAATATAAAATTTGATGAAAAATAGTTAAAAGTTTCTGTTCTTGCTTATTTACGCTAGTCGCTCGGATCCCTGGGGAATCGAACAAAATATGGTTGATGGCAGTCTTTCAACATATTCTGTCACATTGTTTTCATATCCGTTCTTTAAAAATATTTGAGTCCTAGTGGTGGTAAAAGCATCTAAAGTCAACATTCTCATCCGTACAACTTCTTGACGCTTCGTGTTGGCAATCCCTAGGATGTTGTTTTGCTTAGAAAAGGTCAAAACAGCGCAATTAACTGAGTGAATTATCCATGCGTTCTAGTACTCAATTAGATTTGGATGATCAACTGCGACGTGAATAACGTGCAACAACCATTGAAAATGAAAGGTTCTTAATTTGTTCAGTGCACGTAATAGTAACCTGGGCTCCTTCATTGAAATTAAATTAAATGGAATTGATCTACAATACTGAACGTTTAGTTCAACATTTTTTAGTTGGCGTTAACAGTCAGTTTGCTTTAACAGCTCATATTTACCCATTCGTATGAATGTACTCGTTTGAACGCACTTTGGGACTTAATTTCCACACGTTTCTTGCAAATGATCACAAGGTTATCACTGACCGTCTGAAGGCGCACGATGGCTCCGAAGATTTTTGGATACAATTTGGAGGAAAAAGCAAACCTAACGTCAGAGTGAGCGCAGTTGACAGTTTGTCCGCAGCAGACAAGCTGCATGTCTTTTGTCCACATTAAGCAGAAGATGGATGAAGGTGGTCACCCACAAAGTAACTTCTCATTGTACTGAATAGAAGGCAAGCAAAGGTTTAAAAACCAAAAAATGTGATACACACACTAGAAATCCGTACGAAACATGGTGTTCGAATACCATCTGTTGTGAAGATGTTCCAACAGAAACGGCTGGCTTTTAACCCTCACAGTTAGAAGATCAGCACGCAAGGTGGCATTTGAAATTTAAATGACTATTGTCAAAATCGTTATTGAGAAGTTTCAGTTCGCTTTCTTGAACGGTCATCTGCCACCTGTGGTGAAGTAATTGGGCGGTGTTTTGAGGACAAAAGCAAGACTGATTTTCTAACCTGTCCGCACACCATTTTATGGCTTACGTCTTCAGTTGAAGCCTTTTCCAGTGTGACATTACAAATGCAACCAAGCTAACCAAATCCAACCCCGTTGGTAACATAGGATATTTGAAGAAATGTTACGATGAAAGTATGGCATAGCAGCTGAACAACTGAACAAAAGTTTATAACTTCAGTTGAACGAGTTTGGGTAAAATCGGACTTGTCTGCCGTACTAAGTTCAGCAAATTTTGCTATCGAAATCTAGGCCAATCCAGAGTTAACCTGCTCAGATATTTGCAATGATCAGTGAAACACATTGCAGCAAACTCAATATTGCCAGAAAATCTTGCTCGACGGATTGCAAACCTGTAGTTTATTTGATTCATTTGCACTCGGCTTAAAACGCTATAATGTGGTTTAATACTCTTCGTTCTAGCCGGCAGAAAAAAACAGCAACGACTCACAAGTCCAGTCCAACCTTCTGTATGACCAAATTCCTTAACTCAGTTTCTTACACGAGGTCTCTTGCAAGTGGTTTAACCAGGGCTGATCGATACGTACTGCCAATAAAACATTACGTTCTTGAAAAAGACCACAGCCCTAGCTCAAGATTGTGACAGCTTCATCGGGGATACGATTTGAAAAATTCTGGAGAAATCTGTAGTTGGACAAAAGTTCCTGTATACCGATGATGGGAAAGCTAACAAAGCATAATGATTCTAATTATTGATGAATATTACTGATGAAAATTCCGTTGGTATAGTTCAGCAGAATACACTGATGAGCCTGAACCATGAACTGGCAAGAAAGTACAGATAACTGTAGAAGATAACTTCGTTCATGAAACAACAGCGAAATCAGCTGAAGCCAGGGGTCACATATTATGTAAATGTATAACGTATCCAGAGTCCAGTACCATAAATGCCAGTATTATTCATGTGAAGTTCAAGCTGGGGTAATTAAGGGCCCATCTTCTTTCAACAACAAGGCAGTCATTGATTTTAAACGCTACTTGCGGTACTTTTGAGTTGACGAAATAGTTCGACGGACTGGGCAGTATGAATAAAAACATGATCATATTGACCATGCTTTGGGGGCTTACAAATGTTTCTGTGATTCAGAAGATTTACATGGTCTGCAATTAGGTAGACCGAGATCAGCTGAAAGAATTTTTTGCTTCCGAATATGAACACCCTCCCTCGTTCATCACAGCGAATATTGAGTCCTATTTCTGGGGAAACAGCTAAGTACAATATGAGGATTTTGTCATGGACAGTCCCTCGGTCGTCACTGATCGATATTTTCGCTGTTCTCTCATAATATGACGCAGATGCCATCTTCAGTCAAGCCCACATCTCTACTGGCGTCACGTTAACTATATCCTGTCATGTAGTTATATTAAGCAGCTGGTTACAAGTGTACTTCAATCACTAATGTAGCTGAATTCGACAGTTAAACTTCTCAGTGAACACGGGCATACCGGTGACATAACACTTTTAGATATTTTGATGCAGCGTTTTAGTGACGGCATACTACTATGATCAGTCCATCGGAAACACATGTTTAAATCACGGTGCCCGAACTTTAGTGGTTTTATATCTCTTTATTGCAATAGCGGTCAAATAAGAACAATTTTTTTCCTTCAAGAAGAATCTGTCTAGAAAAGAACCTTGTCAGCGAGGAGACCTTGCTGAGGGCTACATCTAAGTCAAGTACTTCCCGTGAACATTTTTTGGAAAATTCTTCAACAGTTACCAAAAAATTAATATCCATCCTTGTTTGTCTCATAAGCATGACTGAAGTACCACTCTGCTGGAAACTTGTTCCACTGCATGTTCTGGGCAGCTAACTGGTCATGCTGCTTGTTATCACCTAAACCCCATCATCCCCTCTGAAACCTGTTACCGCTCAATGCCAAACCGTACGTCATTCACGAAGTTTCATGATTACCGAGTTATCTACGTATCCAGAACAGATCAGCAAATAGGCCATAAACACCTCCGTGTCATATCCAGGCTACAGCCAGACAAGTAGCGGGGAATCTGCGTCAATACTTGCTCGAAACCTGTTCACATGCCAACCTGAGTTAAGCATACAAATATCTTTGTGGACAAATTAAACAGGAAAAGTTGATGAATTCACCAACTTGCACAGAAGATAGCCGTTCGGTAATAGAAACTGTCTCCTTGCTTATAAGAATGACTTTCTCGTCAGAATCAATTTGTCCTGGTTACTGGTGAGCACTGATCAAGTATGTGTACCTGCGTTTACCCATTTATTCCCATCGCTTCAGAAATACTTGTTGGACCTTGAATAACACAGAATAAGGTCTCGTGATAAATGCATTTCATACGTTATGGCCGATCACAAACGTGGTTCTTAAAATAACCTAAGGGCTAAAAGAAACGAATGAACAGTAAGGCATACGAAAAGCACCTTGATCCCAACGAGGAAACTCATGCTAGATGTAATGCCCCTTTGAGCACACAGAGACTGTTTATGGCGAGTGAGTAACAATTTCAGTCTAGTGTCTTTGGTTATCACACAGAACGATAAAACTAATCTGTCCAAATCTGGTCTGACCTAAACGTCTGGCAGCCGATGAAGCCGAGCTACGGTTGACTGGCGTGCGACTACTGTCCACTTGATTCACTGATTGTTGTATCCACTCCAGTAGGCTGCGCTTGGTCCGTATATCCAAGCCTTTTTCTGTCCTCTCGCCGTATATCACCGCAGCTGCCGGTGAACAGATAGACACAATGACTGATTGAGAGGGCAGGATCAGGCCTCTTAGTTGGTGGCAAGCTCATGGTTCTGGTATACTCAATGAGACGCAGCTGGGCGGCTTTTTATGTCTCATGTAAGCCCAAGCCAATCATTTGGTGCCGGCTTTTGTAGAGTAGTCTAGTGCACACTGTCCTCTTTCGTACACTAATTTGGGCCTCGTCACTAATGCTCAGTCAGCTCTGATGCTCGATGAATGTTACACGCTCTGTTTAGTCAGCAAGTAACTCAGGTTGCAGACTCCAGTGTCCAATCACTTCATTTTGCATGCTATCAAACAGTCCATTTTTTGTACCAAGGGGATTCCTTTTTGCATAACACGATCGAATTTCCAAATGACGACATATCGTTCCTTCGCCGTACTTAGCCTGAACCACAGAACAATCGTCTACCACTATCATCACAGAGGGTTTCCGTACAATTCTGCTTAACGTAATCTGTTCAAACTGTACTCACAGCCTTTACATACGCCACGGGAAAGAATGGGGTGTATGTGTCGGCAGCAGATCAAATGGAAACAGCTCAGCGTGAACTACAGCAAAACAAATTACATAACTGAATAATTCAAAGTTGTTGAAGCACGGTATTCTCGTTTTTCCAGTAGTCGTGTTTTAAAAGAGACTTGTTGGGGACCATTCATAACTCTCAATATATCGTTGCCTTGGTAGCAAACTTTAAGCTGACTAGTGCACGCCAACGTCGTTCTACGTGTGTATAACATCATTTAGCGAACAGTCTGATAAAGCATGCAGTCTAATGTTACTGAATTAATTCATCAAGTTTAAATCGGAGGAACCTTGCGTCAATCACATATTTTAAATGGATTGTGAAACGTCTAACTGTCTTGCGGACAACGTAGCTCAGCAGTGTTAGGCACTTTGATGCTTCATATACACTGAGCATAGCACTGTTGTTTATTGCGATGTAGGTTGGGAAACTTACTAATTTTTGAAGAAAACTAGTATTATGATCGCATGTTATCATTGTGGTTAGTAAATGTGTGGTAGGCCGTGCTAAAGATTACATACTTGAAAAGATAAGGGGAATATATGCTGCATAATGTGGTGAATCAGTAGATACTTTGCGAAACGGGGGTAAAACAGACATTGCTGATGGATAAACGCTTACGGGACAAGTGGCTTTGGAATGGGGGTTGTTGTGCTTGTCTGCTCTGGAGCACATTCTTGTGCGTAGAAATAAGTACAGGAAATTCGCACATCCTATTTGTGGTCAAGAATTCGCACAGAAAATTAGAGGATTGCATAATAAGACAGTAAACCCACATCTGAACACCATCATACGGGTGAACGTACTTAACTGTCAGTGAAAAACTAGGCAACGGTGGTCTCCATTTTGTCTGAGAACAGTTGTCAATGGGCACAATAGTTCGATTCAAACTTTTTTGAAATGATAAGCCATTATCCCTTATTACAAAGATTTTCGCGTTTTTTCAGAGTTGGTGAGTTCTAGAGACTTGTCCATTTAGTATCTCCATCGAAAGCCAACTTTACCGGCAGACCTGGTTTTAAAATATAGTTGTGTCACATAATTAACGTACACCTAAGTTCGCACCGAAGCTAACCGGGCATTTAGAAGTATAGGCAAAGTGAACGGTAGTCAGCACAGTTTAAATAACATATTTATGTTACAGCTTCAGCTCCGTATATCAGAGTACGCACAAAAGTTGTTGTGTTCAAAAATGGCCACCTGAAAAAGACTAGCCACTTTCTTGGCGGCCTCATATGAACGACATACATGTGTATCATCAACAGCGACCGAAACATCATTAGAGTTTCTACCAACCGACACGGCGTTTAACCACCAGTATCACTTACACAATAACAGTCAGCAGAGAACAAGCCATTGCGATGGAAGGCATAGACAACAGCAACATTCAGTTAGGCACTGGTTTTGAATTCCCAAGACAGCAGTTCACAATATCTACAATAGTTTGTTTGGATGACTGGACTTTCTAAAGTTAACCAACATTATCTACTTCAAGGAAGTCACCTGATGGAAAGACCGTAATTTGAACACTGTCCGCTGTAGATGAAACAAAATACTTTATTGAAACACGTCCAATGGAATCCCTTTGTTATTGACATGAGAAATGCCAAACGTCTGGTGATGGCTAATGGAAAAGAAGCTGCAATCGTGCCGGCGGACGATCAGTATCATGCACCCAGAGAACCGTGCTCTTCGACATTAGCTATTTCCCCATTACCCAGTCAACGTCTAAGATTATTGGAGCGTAACCTACCCGACACTTTATTCTGCCGAGAAGCCAGTACTACAAAGATTTGTATATGGAGTCCACGAGGCTATGAAGAGAGAGCACTCATTATTCTACTGTTGTAGCTGCAATTCATTTCGTTTAATAGCCTTACTCGTTTTGGTTCATTCTGGACATGCAGTCCGCACATTCGTATGGTGAAACACTACGAAAGAACTGTGCGGCAATGACATGGTAGTCCAGGAGTAAAAATGTGTGTAGCAGTTGGTAAGGTTCATGTGACAGCGATTCGTGGCTACAACACCCCAGTACTTAGGGTTAGTACAGAAGCAAGCTATCACAAATTGACAGAACCAAAATGTGAGACGTTTCTTCACAGTGCAGATACTTAGTCAATCCCGCTTATTGCGGGTTGCCAAGTAAACCCAATTCTCGTAGGCTTTACAAATAGTACATATCGCGAAATCTTCCGTCATCTCATCTGGGCAGTCGTTAACTTTTCCCTACCACATGTTCGAGGTTCCCCGAAAAAATGACACAACATATGGTCAACTACCTTCATTCAGTGTGGTGACTTGCGTTGAACGATCGCTTTCTGTTGCAGTAATTGGACCCCGACTGAGCTGAAACTTCTGCGCACTTAAAAGACGACCATTCTTGCGAGTGCTTTCAGTTTCTGACTTGCTTGTAGGAGCACAACTGCTGATTTTGGACACTGATCGTCTTGACCACTCTTTTGAAGTTACAACCTAATAATCTGAACCAACTCTCGGACAACTTCCCAGTTTTGAAAGCCAAGTTGGGTGCATTGCTTTTCTTTATCATGAGTTTTGACAAGGTTGGGCAAAGTTGCTAACTTGCCCTTTTGAAATGTGGGACAACGAAATAGGCAACGTTGATTACTCCCCAAACTATAATTCGGGTCCACTCAAGTCCATCAGTTTTGTTTTGTTCACTCACAGCATTGTAAAAGTTGGTCACATCAGTTAGGTGTACAGATACTGCGGATATTTTACATTCAAGAGAAGCACAGTTGATCGGCAAATTCTTGTTCTACTCTATTCGCCTTTCCTGTTTGTTTCAGTTCACAGAACCTGTAAAGGATTGTTTCTGTTGTAGCATCATCATCCAGTTTATGTCAAGCGGTACGAAGCAAACTCACCCGGCTTATAATAACCACAGAAGTATCAGTCCACGACATGATTGGCTGACCAAGTGTCACTTGTGCGAATGGCCATGAAAAACCTCCAACTTGGACGCCTCTACACAAAAGCAGAAAACGTGAGCAACAAATGTTGGTTTATCTGAAGTAGTGACAACTCCAAGCCGTGCACATGGTTGAGACTTGGCAATGGTTATTGTGGACGAAAGCGAATATGCACTACTATTGTGCCTCTTACTTGATAGCATTTTAGCTGTAATTGTCAATTGGCAAAAATTCAATCACAGTTCTGTCACATCCGTAACGTTTATGAACCGTAACTTCGGATCACTTTCGTACACTTCTAAGTCCTGAAATGTTGGGCTTGCCAAGCTTAGTTCGGCTTATTACGAGCTTGTTTATATAACTTCATTTTGACTTACAGTTATGCGTCAATAATCATCTTCACTCTTTGTCTGTACACTTTAATCTAGATGTCATTTAAACATGCTTGACGCAGAACATGGACAGGCCACCTTGTACGGCTACTTACGGCAAACATCAATCATCCCTATCAGACAAAACTGTCAGAGCAAATTAGCTGTGATGCTGCGATTCTCGACTACCGACAGATTATCGAGCGATTTGATCAACGAACATACTTTCGTACATTAACTGAATCCCAAACAGAGTTGATGGTTTTGACCAGGCCAGAGAGTAAGAGGTCACATGCATTGCTTCCGTACAATCCAGAAGATAGCTGTACAGAACAATGTTGGTAAATATTGTGCGAAGTAATAGGCGAATGCTAAGTTCTGAACAGTGGTTTCTGGCCATCCAGAATATCACGGGCTGAACGGTATCGTCGTCTAGATGATTGAGTGATCTGGACTTCAATATACGCATAAAACCCATCACCATTATAAAAACATCTCTCAAAGTACATGTACTTTTGCAGCATTAATATTAAAGTGCTTTCTTCTGGAGGTATAACTATCATCTTTACTGGTCGTTGGTCAAAAAAATTTCAAAGCCAATCCAACCGGTTTGAAATAACGAAAAACTTCGCAATCTGGCTGAAACGCAGCTATGGGTAAACTCACGTAAGTGTAATGAGGAGGAACAGTCACACCATACAACTCACACAATTGTTATCCAGTATTGAGACAAGGCTATGGATTTTGACATTGCAGTAGCCGCGAGAAAAATACGAGAAGAAGCACTGGAGTGCGGCTTGGCATGAGTTGTTTCTTGGCACATAAAATAACTGAGCACTGGCGACCTTGGTAACCGTAACGACCAGTGTCGTACGCCGATGAATGTTTTTGTTTACGGCCATGTTGAAGTGTGTAACCCCTACCCAATTGGGGTTCTTGGTTCACAACGTGAACACAGTATACTGAACCTCTGCACCATATATAGGAAAGCTGAGTTGTGTCAGCGGCGCGATAAGTCATGCGATGAGCGGGTATCATCCCGGGAAAAGTGTACGACAGCACGCTGGTATTGCTCTGGTAGCTAGTTAGAGCAGTGCTGGAGAGAAATTAAATCTTTCTTCAAGCCACCAAAATAAATGGGATAACATGACGTGTGCCGATGTGGTAACCCAATAAGTAACCATCTTACAAGTGGAGAAAACAAATTGCGGCTCAAGGAAGCTGTTCGTAATCTCTATTCCAGTGGTCGGACCTAATCAGACAGATATCCAGGTTCAGTTTAAAAATCTGTATCAGTGGTTAGGCAGACGCATTCCGGTTTCATAAATTACTCCTAAGCACTATAATTCCACAGTTGTAGACATAGCAGTCAGGTGCATCTTAATAAACCAAACACACGTTGAAAACAAAGACCACCAACAGAACAATCGGAGTGTTATTTTAGCGAAACAGATTAAGAGCTGGAGTGGTTCTAGTGGTTAAGGTCAATTGTGCTGACACACGCTTCATATTTTGTGCAATCACTCATAGTTCAGAAGATTGAAATAAAAGAAAGGTAAAACAACTTCAGTGGAAGGGAACTTATCAAAACTAGTTCATCAGATGAAGGAGACTGACGGGGTCGATTTGGTTACTTCTGAGAAAACCTGAAGATCATGAATGCTTGTTCCTAGGGTGTACTAACTCCACAAGGATGAGCTGCCTTTAGGCCTAATTTTCGGGATGAGTAATTCTCGAAAGGGGCTGAGAACATCTTCCGTGAGAATGTGAAAGCTACCGTCAGTTGTGAGTGGTGTTCGGTTTACCTAATATTAACATCTCCTACTGCCCCTCAATATGTTTACTGATTTCTGTGATTACAACTGGGGTGGAAGTCCTGATCGTGGGACCATGGATTTGGGCTGACAGAACAATTACTACACCTGTTATCGAGACTATCAACCAATTTAAGTGTTAGTCACGAATGAGTGTGGCTGGACTTTCACATACTATGACTCAGTCGTGCCGAATGTGAGGTCAATGACAGTGTACAATAGGGCCACCTCATGGGAGTGTAGCCAGAGTTCTAGTCCCGACCGTGGTGAGGTTCTGTACGGTTGATGAGCTCAAAATACGGAGCGAAACTCGAGTCTCGTGATTCTGTTCGAACGCACTGGCCGATCTGCCTATGGGAATGCAACAGCTGCAACCGAGTGTGAGCGATGTTCAACTTGTGTATGACCGATATCTCTTACTGTTCACCAGTAAAATAAATAATTCACCAGATTACAATCTAGCCCGACGGCTAGTTCAAACAAGAGAAGAATGAGCAGGAATAACTCCACTTCATCTGAGTGATTCACTCAGTATCAGCAAACACACAATTCTTACTCTAGATATCATGTCACTGTCCACATATGTGGTGCTTATGTAAACACTGAACTAATTATGTGACTACATTCAACAGAATCAAACGGAAGTTGGTGCTTTGGATGAAAAAATGGAGGAATCATTGTTATCTATTATATACAATATTCAGTTCGAGTTCAACAGTGGTATGTGTGTATGGCAATGTTGGGTAGCTTTGAAGACTCCACTTTATAAGTTAGTTTCAGACATATTTATGGCCAACGTGGAAAGTAATCAATCAGGACTCGTCAATTCTCAATCCCTGTTCCATAGGCGCTATGCGGATTACACCTTTAATATGACTAACATTACTAATGATTCGCAAAACCTCCTACTAGCATGTGATCGTACTTCCTCGAGTACAAAATCATTCTGGAAGAATAGATCGAATTTTACTGTAATACTTTCTGATGATTATCCTCAAACAGACACTCCAAGATCGGCTTCGACCTTGTTCGGATTCACTAGGTAGAAAGAGCCTAAATGGAGAGCCGAACCGGCTATCCTTCGCGTTACGACACAATACCGTTATTCGCTGGGCCAAGAAGATGCGTTCACTTGTATGGATGTAACATTGCAACACGAATTGGATGGATCCATCTAAAGATCTGTTGGTAAGAAAAGCTGTCGATTAGAGAGTACACTAATTTTCTGAGCTTTGTTCTGCTGAAGTGAAAACGAGGGTGGTCTTGGTGTCTAACCAGTGGAGTGATTAAGTTATGGACACCAGACACCATAGTCAGGGATCAAAAACAAATCCGAGAGATACGGAGTCAGACAGAATATTCACAGAGGTCTCTGGAGAAAAATAATAAGTTGGAAAGCACAGAACTGCTGACAGAAACAGTAAGGAGAAATCTGAGTTCAAAAGTTTGCCACTTAAAAACAGTGTAGCCATTAAAATGATATCTCACTGGTTCACAAATGCACTGACCAAGAACTAATACGCCGCAGGGAATGTCGTTTCTTCTGAGAGTCTACTTGTATGGGTATCATCGTAGAAATATTTTGCCACGGTTTTCTTTGCCATTATATTTATTCTGTCGCCTGCGGCCGTCAGGCTGACTACATCAGAAAAGCCACCTGGCGATAGTCGAATAGGATCGGTGAGCATCTACCTAAATGGCTCTACAACACTGTTTAGAAACCTATCTCCAATGTTATCAGATCCATTTGATTGACAAGGTTCATCGAATCTCAGTTTCTGTAGGCGAATAGACAGATTGAGTTTACGAAATCAAATGCGATGATTGCAATGCTAACTGCATTGGACAGACGAGTAGACAACTGAACTGCCGAACACAAGAGGCATAGGAGGTTTCCTCCTAACTACGGCTGTCAACTTCAGAAGCTATGGAAAGATTCGGCCATCTCATTACGTGCGTTGTCAGTGAAACACAACGTAGGTTTTGGTCAAGTTAGAGTAATTCACAAAGGTCTGTCTTCCTAGGTGAAACGGTGCTGTGTTGAAGCTCTAAACACTTACACACAGCCTACCTGTATTAATCGCAATGATAGCCAACCTCTGTCTGCAGTGTGGCTTGCATGGATAAGCAGAACCAGACGCGGACGCGACCTATCTCACCACTCAATGGGCAAAGGTAAGATATAGGACAAATTGACTTAACCACGGCAAATCCCACGTGACCTCCGTTCCTCTGTTAATGTGATTTCGGTTACAACACTCCTGAAGAAGGCCACTCGAGGTGGTTGGGGCGTAGGGTATTACAATTTGGTGCTAATGTTGTGTTATTCTCAATCTGTTTATCAGTTGACAGGGATTCCAAAATTATTTACAGAACGCCCTGCGTCAGAATGAGATTACTATCGTAATCAGCTGGGCGCTCAGATGCAATTCGTACAGGCTCTACACCCTCACGTGGCCAACCAGACGCATTGTTATGACCTCATTCACCCAGCAAGCTGATTAACAGGTTGTCGTATGCCACTCACATGTATCATGTAAACACTAGACATACAAACAGATCCACCCCCACCCGCATTGGCTAGCATCCACATAGCTGTCATGACTATTACCATTGCGCATAACCATGTTTAGGTCGAACGAGACCTTTGTAATTGCTCGTGGTTAGTGAGAACGACTGAGAGCAGCCCTCTGCAATCTAAATATTTTACGAATAATCTGGTTATAGTGACGTGAAAATGATAACGCTTTACGTCCAAATAATTAGCTCCTATTAGGTGGATGCTGATTAGCACTAACTGGGTGTAATAAGCGGTACATGCTTGATAAGGATTTGAGTATTCAAGGAGGCCCGTACTGAGAAATGGTTGTGTTCAGATTAGTAAAAATTGTTTACATAAAAATTTTGCGTTTATCATAACCTGCTGCAAAATCTCAATGTTCTACTGACTGTTTCAATAAAAAAACGACAAAATAACGAGCGTTACTCAAAAAAATGATACGAATGTCTTCGATCAAAGTAAGTTATGTTTGCATATTAGAAGAGGAAAGGATGTTTGGTGTTTGGAATGCGAATGTGGGTTTTGCCGTTGTTGCACGTAGGGTATCTTCTCCATCCACTACGTCGTCCCGTTGCTAACGGTTTCGATCTGTAACGATGGAAACAGTTGTCCTATGAGGCTAGTATATATGGAACACTAATATTCATAATAAATTTCGGCGCAAGCACTTATGGAATCAGGCCTCCCTGAGACACGATTCCCGCTCTGGATCTGAAATGCGAATAGTGCGTTGCTAAATCCCCGAAAAAGAAACATACCCTCTAGCGCATCCGGCTGCTATCAATAGTAATCATTTTCAACACCATGATAAACGAGTCCGAAAAGTTAAAAGCTTATGTTGTTTCTTTACGCAGAAGTGCATAGCTCATTGTTTGCCGGAAGTGTCCGTCCTTATTTCGGGGCGCTGAAGCTTGCTTTAGTTGTCAGGTTTTGCTGCTTTGGACCACATATTTGCCTATGATTGCATGACATATTGATAAAACAGCCTTCTTCCCTGTTTTACTTAGAGGTTATTTGGGCTTTGTGGGCTAAGTAAGAAACTTACGGGATTTAGTAGACCTGCTCCGCGCAGCTAGTGACTGAGATGGTAGCTATGGTATGAATGCAATATTGCTTCTATCGTAGATACCATCCTCCTGAGAAGCTCTTGTTCTAGGTTATCTAAAGTGAGAGTTTTCACAGGCGAGACTGTAACTGCCGAATCCGGCGGTCATGGCTAGGATAATCCACAATTTTTGACGCACGTTAGCGGTTCCTGGATTTAATTTCGTGAAGCTCAGTAAACACTTGTGTACCTTCCTCACACTGATAACTTGGGAGCAAGGAGTAGCATGTGTAAATTCATTCATCCTTCATGTTTCTCTTTCAGTGTTTACCTGATTGAACATATGCAGGCGGCCGAATGACCAATGTGCACTCCATTGGCTCTGTTATGGTCTCTTTCGACAATCACGATACTCATGCATCCGATTCCGTGATTGTCACATCGCACGAAACTTAACACACAGTAGGCACTTCAATGAGTGTTCGTCCATAATTCTTGCATTGCGCACATTTTACACCACCCAAAGGACCCGATGTCTGGTGTGATACATACATTTTTTGGAATCAACTGAAGTTCCTTGTGTTCCAACACTCCTGAGGAAGGCCACCCGAGGTGGTTGAAACGTTGAGTATTACAACTTGCTCGAAACGTTGTGTTATTCCCAATCTGTATATCAATTCCTTGTGTTCCGTTTAAAATGTTCTGCCGTAATGAACCTGTCTTAAAAACCAGTGTTTTATATGATTTCTCCCTAAGTAAGCAAATAACCTCGGTCTCAGAGACCCGAACACTAGACAAGACTAAGATGTGACTTAACGAGCTAACAGCTTTGTGTAAACTTCTGTTTTGTGGGATCAAATTTTATCTCTGTTCTTCATTGACATACAGTCCACAATAAACTACTAAAATTGCACTATGTAAGCTGATTTTATGTAAACTCCGGTGGACTTGATGTGAAAATTTGGAAGTTATCTGCTCCGTGCTTCTTGAAACTTCGACCAGTGAAACACGCATACGGTTTTTGAAAATCAAGGCCTAAGCATCATCGTCACATTCTGCCTTTTGTTCAACTGGTATTTTCAACTGTATACACTGTCCTCAAAAACGGTGTCCGCATTGTTTATATTTGTAAACCATTCGAAAATTAACAAATCTTTGGGGCCGTACCTAAGTAGTTCACTCCCACTGTCTCCAAACTGATAGGCATTAGCCTGACTGACATTCACAGGTTACAGGTTCTCATTTTGTCCTCCTTATGGGAGACGCTCATCAGCAAATGTACTGCTACTTCTTAGTGGAGCGGAGAACATTTTCGTAAGGATTTCCATAAACACACTGGAACTACCAATCGAGCAGCACTTAATATGACGCCTAAATCCTATTAATATTCATGTTTTCCCAATGAATTCGCAAAGTATGGCTAATAAACTTGTCAATTTGCAGATGTATGCAGCTTCTGGGGTTAGAGAGAATAGAATGTCAGTTACTAACACTACTTGAAATCGTTGGTTAGGCTAATGTAAACGTGTGGTAAGGCGTATGCATACATAAATGGTTTCTTGCAAAAAAAGGGAGCATGCACTGTCTGCTAGTAAGTGGGTGGGCAGGATCTTGTGAAAGCTATCAGTGTTTAGATGTTTAGTCAATAGATTCGAACACACCAATTTATGTGGTGGCAGACGTGAAGATCCAGGAGACCCCCTTTGCATATTACAAGAAAAACACAAGAATTAACGTAGAGATTAACGCAGAGGTCGCACGCATAGGGTGCATGTATATATATATACGTTTTATTTGGGGCAAAAACTTTCCCTTACATACCAGAGCAACTTAATTCGGTGCATTAGAATTTCTATGTTAGAATCTTGGACATGACGGTAAGAGCGCGAGTGACGCAACTAACCCAAGAGATAACCAATCTCAGTTAGCGCAGTTCACATTGGCTACTGTGACAGGGGAAAGTGCACGGATTCCTCGGGGTAGTCATCGGTTTTGTTTAATCAGAACGGGGCTATTGGTCAAAGTGGGGCACAGGTCGTCCGACCCCGTTTCTAGCATTCCACCAAATCGTTGTTTTGATCGGTAAATGGTTGCGGCTGGTTATGAGTGTCTGTAGATCTCACGTCCAATGTTAGTGAGCCTCAAGATTATGACGGAGAGTTAATCAGTTCGTGAAAACGTTATTTCTTTTGGCATACATGGCTGACCGACAAAAATACATTCGCGTTAGTACCGAAACACATAGGCGTATTATCCAGGTACTCGAAAAAGGCGATGATTGGGGCACGGTTGCTCTTCTGGGGAATACGATTTACGAAAAGCTTCAGGTAGGTTGTATCAGTTATGAAGATCAGCCTCGCAAAAGACAGAGAAGCAAGATCTTAACGGGGTAAGAGATCGAAATGTTGCTGGAGTGAATTACTGTGGGCTCAACGATTACACTGCAGTTTTTGAAATTACATGTCAAAACTGATTTTCAGAAGAAGATATCGATCACAACGAGTAGCCACTACTTGGTTGGTCAATGCGTAATTATCAAGAGACTGTCAACTACCTGTTGGCATGAGTTAAAGTGAGAACCTGGAATTAAAACTTTTTGCTTATTAGTTGATGGAATGTTATGTAAATTCAAAGACTACTTACCGTATTGATGAGACAACTTTCAACTTCTTAGGTACAAAGCCAATAGGGCGTTGGTTGGAAGGAACGAAAACATACAGATGAGGCCATATTCTTATTTTGGTTGTAGCCGTGCCAACAAACTCGATAAAGAGCCATAGAATGAAGGGGTGAGTATACAGCAGCAGTGATTGCAATGACTGACTGCGAAGCCAGCTACATCACATTTAGATCGGTACACCTACGTCAGAAATTGTGTTGATATACAATAAAGCACTGTGTCACGTTTGAAATGTGAAGGGTGTATTCTTTAGAGTCATATAATGTGGGATAACTGTTGCAGTAAGTGCCCTACTCAACAGCGTTGAATCCGGTTGAGAAGGTTTGGAGCATGTTGAAAGCGAGGACCAATAGACCTCTGTAGATGTACCAGGAGACAATAATAAACAGAACTCCTCAGGATTTCCTGAATCGGCAGGAGTGGATAATATGGGTCCTGGAACGAATAGTCACTACCGGAGACAGTGTTAACTTTGATGGTCGTGTTGATCGATGATCTATGCAAGCGATGAACGGTGAATCTAGGGGGTCGCGACCACATACTCACATTTCAGTGAACAAACAGTGCTCTATTCAGAGTAACCACAGATTAGTACATACTGGAAGTTACTGGAAGTTATTCCTGATTGAACTTGTATATGGTCTATCAATGTGTCTAATTGTCTTTAGATATCCAGTTTCCGGCCAGACGTTTATGAAAAACCGCACACTTTAGATTCTCTAACGTTTTGCATTCGTGACTGAAAATAATGAATGAATTGTTGACATCTCGTGATATATCTCCCTTTGTTATTGACTTGAGGAACTCGATGTTGACGTTGGACGATATGTGAGACAACCACGTAGTAGACTACTTCAACAACACCCCTACCCGGCCGACAGCGTGAATTACGTGCACGCTATCAAAAGTGCAGCGTTTCGATTGCTAAAGCCACGTCCATTTGAGTGTCCTGTCTGAGCTAACTAGCCGGTGTTCACTGGCCCCGACGATCTGTTTTGACTACGAGGTTGCTCACTGCAACGTATGCACTAAGGTAACTAACGCCTTGATAACACCCTGCCCATTAATCCATTACTCCAGAGTCCAAATCCACAGGGCTTACCAAACGACTAACGGAATCGGGTGGGCGGACAAGCAGAACACACCATCTAAGCCACGGCCAAACCAGTTGGCTGTGATTAGGGTGGTGGTGTAGGCACATTTCCGGTGGTGTTGATCGGCTCCACCGAATTACACGCTTTGGACACTGCGGCCCGGGTGCGATAACACCAGCCTGCTCACACACGTGTCCGCACTTGTTTCAAACCTTGAAAATCGGTGGTAGGCTGGTTACCAGCATGTATTAGTCGGTGCAAATGGACGAAGCAAAAAGACATCCGTAATGGGTTGTGCCATCACGAGAGTTTTTTCACCAAACGATAATCAATTGTGCTGGTGAACGGAGCTGACTGACAAATCAGTGGAAGAGCGAAGAAAACATTGCAATTTTTTCATAGAATCTGAGACACGTCTTATTGTTTTTAGGCTAATCCTGTCATTTTATGGACTGACGTGATGTTTTATAGTCATACCGTGAAAACAATAAGCCTCACTTTGCACCTCACTTTCATGGCCCCGCAACTGAGCCATGTCGTTCCACGTCCTACCATCAGGTCATAGTTGGCCGTTATAACCATGGTGAAAACAACCTGTCGCGTTATCGAGATCTGAGTATACAGCTTATTGGCACGAGAATTACTTATCACCAAAGGATAATGACGCCAATAAAAACATATAATAACACGTAATTAGCAGTTTGTGAAACACTATGTCAGCCACTCCAATCAAACCGTGTTCCAGCTCATCGACACTTACAGCAAAGTTCAAATCAGTCAGTTTACATCTGCCACCATTTTGGCATCATGATCCACGCATATGGTTTGCACAAGTTCAGGCCCAATTTGCTTTGTGGGGCATCACTCAAGAATTGACAATGTATTATCATGTCCTGGCAGCGTTACCACCAGAAATTGCAGCGGATTTAAGAGATGTTCTGGAGTCACCTGATACAGACTGTCCATATAAACAACTCTGGGATACGATAATCAAACGTACTACACCTTCTGACCATAAACGCCTAGAACAGTTATTTAATAACGAGCCTATTGGTGATAACAGCCCGTCTCAGTTACTACGACGCCTGCAAAACATCCTTGGAAGTACGAAACTTGATGATGCTTTGTTTGCGCAGATCTTCCTTAAGCGCCTGCCTGTTTCCGTACAATGCATTCTCGCACCCTCTTGCGGTACCGTTCCCATAGCTCAACTTGCCAGCATGGCCGATAGAATCCTAGAAGTACAAACTTCTGATGTTAATTCCATCCAGCCATCTCCATCAAGCGATCAGATTCATGAACAGCTCGCTAATCTCACCGAACAAGTTAGTCAGCTACGTCTGTCTCGCACGAAAAAACTCAATCATCTTACTAAGGATGACTTTCGCCAGCGTTCCAGACATTTATCGCCACGTCAAAACGACAGTTTTTGTTGGTATCACATAACGTTTGGCCGTTTTGCACGCAAATGTACTCCACCATGCGATTTTCGAAGGACTGATCAGCGAACGTTTAAACCCCTGGGAAACGAGTTGGCAGGACAATAGAGACGAGTACGGTCCTAAGCCAAGTCTTAACTCGTCGTCTAGTGATACCCGATAAGCATTCAGGATTTTCCTTCTTGGTAGACACGGGAGCGGATATCAGTGTTATCCCATACTGTGGTACACACACTCCACGCAGCCCATCCAATTTCTCACTCACGGCGGCCAACGGCACTACTATTCACACTTACGGGCAGCCGATTTTCTCACCCACTACAACCTGTGGGTTGATTTGAAGCACAAGCGTTTGTTCGATGCCGACACACAACTGTCAGCCAAAGGCCATTCGATAGTCACCAGCTCTGTACAACCTCTGCTACTTTCTCCGCTGGATAATTCTGTTTATGCAAATCTTTTACGTAAATTTCCCGAAGTGACAAAGCCGAACTTTCATAGGTCATGCCTGAAACACTCGATCACTCATTCCGTGATTACTAATGGTAATCCGGTTTTTGCACGTCCTCGCCGTCTGCCACCAGATAGATATGCCAAAGCGAAAGAAGAGTTCCAACATATGCTTCAACTCGGAATCATCCGACCGTCCAAAAGCATGTGGGCTTCTCCACTACACATGGTTCCGAAGAAAACCACTAATGACTGGAGACCATGCGGCGATTACCGAGCGTTGAACAACATAACTCTGCCCGACAGATATCCGATACCACATATCCATGACTTTTCATCCAACCTTCACGGTTGCACCATTTTTTCGCATATAGACATCCTTCGCGCTTACCACCAGATACCGATACATCCTGATGATGTCCATAAAACTGCAATAACTACTCCATTCGGTATGTTTGAATTTTTACGCATGCCTTTTGGCTTGCGCAATGCTGCACAAACATTCCAAAGGTTCATTGATCAAGTTCTTTCTGGTTTGTCTTTCGTTTTTGTTTATCTGGATGATATCTTAGTTGCTAGTACCTCCCAAGAGGAACACATAGAACACTTACGCTTGTTATTTACCCGACTACGAGATCACGACGTTGTAATCAATGTTCAGAAATGTACGTTCGGTTCTAATTCATTACATTTTCTGGGTCATACCATTGATAAACACGGCATTACACCAGCTGCAAACAAACTCGAGTCCTTGAGAGGTTTCCCCTTCCTACTTCATTCCGGCAACTAAAACGTTTCTTAGGGATGGTCAATTTTTACCGCCGTTTCATCCCTGAAGCTGCATCGTTATTAGCACCGTTGACGGATCTACTAGCTGGTAATCCAAAAACGTACAGAATGTCAGACCAAGCTATAACTGCTTTCGATAAAGTGAAAGCTTCACTCACAGAAAATCTTATGTTGTTTCATTTACAAACCGACGCCCCGCTATCTCTCAATGTTGACGCCTCTAGCACAGCAGTGGATGCAGCCTTACAACAAACTGTTCGTACATCCCATCAGCCACTAGGATTTTTCTCATACAAACTTTCCTCTGCCGAATTACGCTACAGCAGTTTGGACGCGACTTGCTAGCAATCTACAAGGCAGTACGTCACTTCCGACACCTTTTGGAAAGTAGGCAATTTTCTGTTTATACAGATCATAAACCCTTAACGGGGGCCCTTAAAGCAAAACCAGATAGATATTCACCTCGGGAAGCACGCTACCTAGATTATATTGCCCAGTACACCAACGATATTCGGCACATTCCAGGTGATCAGAACGTTGTTGCCAACGCGCTCTCACGTCCAGAACAAACAATTAGAGGTTTGAGACACCAGACACAACAGCGTCGCGCCTGTACTGGAGGACATGAACTATGTGGTACACAGTGACACCGAAAGGATTTTGGCTCCGAGGTTCATACTGGCTGACACAGCAAAGGAATTACGAGTCAAGTATTACACTGACATCAACCTTGCTCTCTGAAACTCCCCCGCAAGTCTCCGCATATTCAAGCAGTGATCTGCAACAACCACTTGTACAGAGCTAGCCGGATTTTGATAAGTTCAAACACTTGGTTATCTAGCTCATTATTTGTTTATACATGTCACACTGCTAATTACGTTATATATATGTTTTTATTGGCGTCATTATCTTTTGTTGATAAGTAACTCTCGCGCCAATAATTGGTGAGCCCGACGTGACACGAACACGCAACCTTCTGACACCTACAAGCTCATTCAAAAATGTTGTCCGGATCGCGGTACTTTTCACTCTGGAAACCTGCTTCATCCCGAAAAACGATACATCCAGGATGCGGAGGTCGTTTAGTTTGGATCGACACAACACATTTGCGTCATATGAGTTTTGGTCAGGTGATTACCAACTGGAACAACGTGATGAAACATGTGAGTACTGTTCGAACTGGGCAAGTTGGGGTAAGGGGCCTAACGCACTCCTTACAGATATGTTTTTCTCCAAACGGACTTCTCTAGGACTGTACAGACTATAGTTGTAGACGCTTCTGATCGCGGTTTTGAATCCACACTCATTTCACCAAAAGTAAGTCAAACTTGCTGATCCTGTGCTGACTAACTCGATCTAAGTGTGTCTGGGTTTGACTGTGGTCATGCTCAGTCAGGTGGATTACACTCTTCTCAGTTTAGCTTGCGTGAGGAAAGCTACGTACAACTTGCTGTGAACAAATTTCTCATGCTGGAACCAAAATAAAATCCCTTACCTGGAAGGAATCTGTTGTGTGAAAATTTATCGGATTGATGAGACAGTGAGTTCATGTTTACGATCATTCCTTCTGAATCTAATGCAACTCCAGATATTTCGACAGAATGTGCAAAGTCTGCAAAATGATGGGCAAACGAGGGAACAAGTAAATCGCGTAATCCCTTGGTCATAAATGAATGTTTTGTAGACTTGCCAGGGTTATTAGATGGTCTATTGTAGAAGCCCTGGCTGATATTAGGCAATGTAATCACACTCTGCTCATAGGTCACCCAATTTTGCTGGGGATTGAATAAAGTTGATATGTTGGTGGTGTATAATCCAAGATTGACTAGACAAGCGGTAATAACGTTTGTGACTGACTGATTTGTAAGTGAAAACCCGGCACATTAGTTCAGCTGGAAATTGCGCACGTCTGCCATATAAATCTTCACTTGTATTATAACTGGTGTTCGGTAACCCAAACTATTCAGTCACGCTGGACTTGTTTCGGAATACATTTAACTTGACCCTATAGATCATAGTCTTCCTTGAAAGAATTCACACTATTTTTTCCAAAATCTTCAACGTAATGTTTATGTGAGAGCAACATTTGTGAACGCATTACTTATTAGCACGAAGCAGTATAACTTTAAACTTATGGACCGGTTCAGCTGGTACACAAAAGGGATTTTATCGTTAGGTTCCTCAAGCTTCTAGCGAATAATCGTACTTAACATCCTTGAGGATTACTCGTGCGTTCAAATTATGCAGACTAATAACAGTTTCGTCACTTCCGTCATTGAAGTCTGACACCCAATCACTACAATCCGGCCGTGGTTGACAAAGAGAAAATTGAAGCACTGCTTACAATCGCTAGCAAATCGTCTGTTCAATACTGGTTTACTTCTTGTTTGGATGCCATCGAAACAAAATCATTCTTGTAAGCCTGAATTGCCATTCTCAATCTGCCTCCTATCCGAGGTTTCTTTTATTGCAAAGGGATGCTACATTAGTGTAAGAGCACTTGAAAGCGCTGAAAATGTAAGCGCCGTCTTTTCAGTTTGCTCTTAAAGACAATTGAATATGAGAATACCTCGAAGTATTTGGGCTTCAACCACCGGCCCTGGCTAGACGAATGCTAATACTCCACTCATTGCTGATGAGTCTCTGCGAATCAGAAATGCGCTATAGTTTGTGTTTATGTTCGGAATTGACTGGTTCTCAAAAGTCTTGCGGATTGTACAAAAATCACCTTCACTAATTTGTGTTCGGCGAACACAGAACCTGACATCCCCAGGTTGCTGAGCACGAATGAGTAGCCAAGCGCTTCAAGCACCGTTAGCTTTTTTGGTGTTAAAAAGACATGGGAAACAGTTGAGGTACAGAGATATTTGCTAGGGTGGTGGGACGGTGGAGCCTGTTAACACTCGTTAGAAACTATTCAGAGATGGACTTTAGCTACAGTACTACTCCTTATCATCTAGGCAGTTATGCTAAGACGGCTCTTGTCCAGCTGAGAACAATCGCGTTAACTAAGTCGCACCCTTTCTGATTCGAGAATATTAGGATGTATCTTTGTGGAGTCTATCCAACCAGTATGGCTAGTGCGTTGCGAAATGCATAATTTCGTGACGTTACCTTTGTCATATGAGATTCGAAGTCATCTTTGTGGGTTGAACTATTTTGCTTTGAGATTTTGACGAGGCCATTGAGTATCTCTATTCATTTGGGCTAAAAGCGATGTTAGGCAGAGGTATTTGTTACGCACCCCTCATATAGCCAAGTTCTTAAGATCGCTTTTGAGTCGGTTAAATGGTTTACCAGAATAGGCAAATCGAACATAAACGTTAATTGTTCTCGTTTTGGCTGAGTTTTATGCTTATTAGCGTCGATGGAGCCAACCTGTTTCCAATAAAAATTCCCGCTAGAACACAAAATTGGTTTTCTTTAACCCTGACAGCATTCTGATAATTTGCTTTACCATTCCAAGCAACAGAATTTCAATATCCTTGAATGTTACCTGGGGGTAATTTACGTGGGAATACCGGATCTTCATAGATCTCTGAACCGCTTTATTGCCTTGCTGTTGAGAAGTCGGCTGACATGGAAACCGAGTGTGATGGCACCAAAAACACACTTCACGATTTTGCGTTTAGATTTTCTCTGGCGTTGTTGCAACGACTGCTTTGTGTTATTTTGCTTATTGTCCCCCCTCACTCGAAAAAATATGCAGATAAAATGTATACCTATAGTGTAGTTCACTCATCGGATTACCATACGATAATTCGTAAATCTGAACCAGTTGGCTTTCGTCATAAATGTGAACGTATTAGCAAGAAGGCCCACAGTGGCATGCCTTCATATTGCCTGTTCAGCACCAGACGAAAACAACCAGGAGCATATATATATATATATATATATAACATTAGTGGGGTGGAAGTCAAAAGTTAAGACTAGTGAGGCACACTGCCACATGCCACATGAGTCACTGAGTGACAGATTAGGTACACAATTATTTTTCCAGTATGTCTAACCTGCCTGGTGCGTACCGCGGACTTTTGCGCTATTGTATAGTGGACTTGATTGTAGCTCACTTTTGACCACCCTTGTCTAGACAGCCCTAGTCAGTTTCTACAACCAGGCAATGTTCCTTCTGATGCTCCCTGCATACACTCACTCAGATGGCAGAAGACTGAATACACGAACGCCGCAATTGTTCCGACACGTTTAAGTACTTGTGAAAACCGAGAATAGGAGGAGAGAACAGAGTGGCTGACTAGTCTGTTTGTTTGTTTGTTTGATTGGAAAGGATGTTTTGGTGCGTGATGGACTAAGGGTGTGTCGCGTGCACTGTTCTGTTCCGGATGAGACAGTGGTGGTCTAGTCGGACGGTTGGATCCCTGAAACGACTAGGTGTTGACACTTGACGAGCCATTTGGAGCGGGATAAGAAGTGGCGCGACCTGTGTGACAAAATCCATGGCATAGTACTTGCTGCCCACGCTCAAGTGGACACAGTGGCAAATGCCCAACGGATTAACCACCCCACAATGACATGTAAGGTCAGGTCATGCGCATTAGTCGGATAGCTTTGTCTACTGATAAGTGGATTGAGAACAACACAACGTTATGAACATGTTTTAATATTCTGCGTTCTGGCCACTCCTTTATAGCGGGCAAACAAGCAGTAAATCTCAGGTAGAGAAAAAGCTTAATCTTCAGCCAAAATAGTTACAGGACAATGGAGGCCAAGTCAGGTCATATGCGTTTGTAGAGCAGAATGATTGCGGACGGACAAAGTGGATACAGGCAAGGTTAAGACAGACCTGTCAGTAACTTTCGTTACATGGTGATTGGGGTCGAGGATAGTCACAAACCAGGCGTCCTCTGAATCCAGGGTCACCGTCGATGGAACCATTTTGCTGAGTCAGCTGAAAAACGTTCATGTCACACATGGGCCAATGATGATCCAACTGTTTTGCTTAAGTTCGTACACCTTTGATTGGTTATCTCGGTTCTAGACAAAGTACTGAGCAACGTGTAGTCCCTACTCGAGAGTTTTAGAGTGTAATTAGTAGCTTCACTAAATAACCCAGAGAAGATTGTGCTTGAGCTTACCAATCGAATGATAAAAAATGACCTTTTCTGTTTTGCAAATCAATCAACTTGATTAGTTGTCGTGATCCGAAGTCGTGTGGTGAGACGTGTTCGACTATCTAGATTTGTTGGAGATCTTATTTAATTTGATGAAAATATGTGTAAATGTGACCGAAAAAAGGCTGGGCAGTGTTGAGAGCAGAAGAAAATGCACCCATAGCCCAGCTTGTCACTCCACTGGAGGCAATGAACAATGGGTCCAACAAATAAACACGGAGCTTGAACTGGTGAGCGCGTTAGATTGAATTTTTCAAATGTCGGCGCATACACAATGAGGATCTCCGGTCTAGTTCAAGTTGAGTTTCTGTCGCACGGTTGTATGTCAGTTGACTGATAAACAATACACCCCGGCATGTGTGTGTGGAGTTTCTAGTTTCGTGGTCGATATGTGAGCTGGGAAAATTGCCGGCTACATTCGGTAGGTCACGTTTGTCTTAGGTGGACAGAATGAATGTTGAAGGAAACCACAAAGCCGTCAGGTAACAGCATGGCCACGTTCTACGGAAATACCAACATAGCGCTAAGTGGAGGCTATTTTGAAAATAACGAAAATTCGCATCCGTATGACTTTTCAACCTCCTCACAAATGTTTTTCGGCACGTTTATCAACAATTAAATCCTTTTTTAGTGTGTTACTGTCAAAATCAATGACCCCGATTCTCATTCTTGTGGGAAATGTATATAGATGTATGTAATAAACAACAGATAATGCGATGACCACTCAAAAGCAACCGAAGTAACTAAAGCTTTCCTCATACATCCAGACTTATTTAAGTGAGAAATCCCCGCTAGTTTCTAACGAATTAACTAGACTGTCTAAAATAGCTTCTGGTGCAGCGAGTTTTCCTTCGCGAACGGCCCGAGTCTTTCAACCTATTTTATGAATTGATAAAAAATTAGATTCCTATTGTAGATTAGCCAGTCGTACATAAAACACAGTTTGAGTCATTAACAAATGGGGACCACTGTTGACATCGGTCCAAACTAGGGTAGTCATTATCTGCGAATGTCATATATCAAAAGCCTGACAGTCATGAATAAACATTAACTGCACACAGGCGACGTTTGAGGTAACCCCAAACGATCATCATACGAACAGCGACGCAAAATGTTAGATCGACATAACTTTGATTTATTTCTAGTCCGTCCATAATAAACATTAGGTTAGAGTACTTGTTCCTGACTGCGTTGGTCTTGCAATCAAACTCACGATAAAGCAAAAGTCGGTGAACATATCCACTCAGTATTCGAACTTTTAGTGCTACTTGAGGGACTGTAAAATTTGGACCAAACGCTAAAATACTCAAGATTTCGTGAAAAAATACAGTACTTATGTGTTGTCTTCATTCCAGTACCTTGCTAGTAAGTAAGGAGGCGATTTATGTTGTGAAATTTTGCATTTCTTTTGCTCACTGGGGTTAAACTAACGACGGTGACAAATTGGAAACAGACCACATTTTCTTGCTATTATTTAAGTAAATCACGTAACACAATCATAAAGTCTCATAGTAGCCAGCGCGAGAGTAGACAATCCATTATGCTAAATGTTGTGGAACAATACTTCCTAGATTTCTCAAACACTAATTAAGCAATTCAACCCTAATTTACATAACCTTTTCTCACTGTATAAATGTGCTGTGAAATACTTATCACATTTTGTAATTTTGCTAATCCGATGAGGTTAGTTAAATGTGTGCACCGGTTACTAGCATAAAACTGTATGCGTATAAGCTTTGAAAGCATCGCAGGCATCCGTCAGCCTAGACGGCCATAGTAACAGAGTGTAATTGTCTCTGAATCAGTAGTCTGTTTACGTGAAAATTTCTAACGTTCCACTTTTTTGGATTCTTAACTACGTTCTTCATGACCTTAAAAATAATGTGTCCTCTACTTCTTTCGTACCACCACTCTGTTAACCCCCCACTGCAGTAACCAATTCATCTGTGTATGATAATCGCTTGTTGGACCCCCGGAACAAATCTATCTTTCTGTAAAGGTCGCTTTCGTCATTCATTACACTATTCATTATTGAAACAGATGCAACTGCCTTCTGCAGAGTTTGAACTAACACAAGCACCGCTGAGTCCAAAACGAAATTGAGTACAACATTCTTTTTTGTTGACCTGGTCAAGAATGTACAAGAGTAATTCATCTATGTGTATTGATAGGCTGAACTGTGAAAAATTTACTGGCGAAGCAACGTTAACAACAAAAGAGAAGAGAGAGGCAGTTGCTTGCTTCTAACTAACTAACCCACTAAATGTTACGTGTGCGACAACGAGATCGATTTTTCATTGACATATAAAACAAGTACGTACAAGTGTCCGTCACTCCGTGCAGACATCTGGTCGGCCAAAATTAACCATACACGTGCTATCTTCAACGATTCAGTTTCAGTGAGTCGAAGCCGTTTCCATCGTTGAACCAACGACGTCTGTACTTTTTCTGAATTTATTGCTGTCAACTAAGCGTACTTCGGAAAGGTCTTCGGGGATCCGGGTTCTCCTGAGCTTTCTTACACAATATGATCCCAACGAAGACAACCATACATAAAAATATCGCCTAGACAACAAGACTCACTAATTAATGGTTTTTATGATTTAACGTGTCCAAACAATTTAACATCCGTAAATTTAGGTCGGCCTTGAGCCAGTGATCAAACAGATGGGCTATTTTGTTGGCTAGGCATTGCATTTCACCCCAGGTACACTAGAGTAAACCAGCTATTTCTTAAGGTGTCCATTAACTAGGCCGACCATATGTTCTGCTCTCGTTTTCGAAAGAATTGATGAGATCGTTTTATCCCAAACATCTTTTAGCATAAGGTTATTGATCCACTCCAATTTAATTAGAATTCAACCCAATGCATTTGCTTGTTTGGTTCATTCTACTCCCAATTACAATACGTACATGTTGATGTGTTTTAAGACTAGAATGTGGCCTCCGTGTCACTGAAAATGTAAGAGTTAGCGAGACCCTTTTTATTAAAGACTAATAGGAGTTTTCAACTCTTGGTGTCTTTAGCCGATTAAAACAAGTCCGAACACATCTAACAGCACAAGTTCTTGTGGGTTTCTGTCCAATTTCCGATTACTTTGTATATGAAACACCTTCCAGTAAACATCATTGTTTTAGTTGACAAATGCACTTAGGATGCCGTTACAAGACAGTGATAGCATGGATCACTCTACAACTCTTTAAGGTGAACTAACGAGGATATTTAAAATAATTAAAAGTCGTCAGCTACTATGGTACTCACCAAATTACAGTGGTATGGAATGCCTAGCAGAAAGCCTGCTTTCAAAATTTTACAGTAAGGTTAAGTGCAAAACAGTTATTTGATTGCCACAGCTGTAGAAGACAGTACTGGAGTGAAGAAGAGAGGTACACTAGTTAATATCTGACAAAAAGGGTCCGCAAAATCCAGTCAAGAATGATCAATTACTTGAGCCGTACACAGTTTGTGAAGATATCATAGCTACTTAGCGATTACTTACTACGCACGAAAGTGCAAACATGGAAGGCTCGGTAGTATGGTAGCTTGTTTGTATGAACGGATCACATAGCCGCTGTGTCGATTTTACTCCAGAGATTCGACCGATCGGTTTGGATGATTAGGATAAGTATGAAACAACCGTTTTAATTAATGCTTACAGGTTCAGTTGGATAACTAATTTATACTTGTACTACAACAACAAGCGAAACGCTGACCACAAAATGAAGTGGGACAAATATGTAGGATACCCTTCAAGTGGGGTATCAAAACTAATAGTTGTCCTAACCACGTGACCTACGACGTCGACGTTATTAAGGGCTATGATATAAAGTTCTTATCTAGGCTTACAGTAGGGATATGGTACTAGGAAAGGGAACGAAGTATGACTAGAGTTTCCGTGTGTATTTTCAGTTTGACTGCTGTTGTTTTTACATTCATGTGCTTATATGTAATTGGTATCGGAAAGTCCTCTTTTGGAAGTTCAATAGCTAGGAAATGTATTTTGTCTCTCATAATATCATTCAAACACAGTTTTGTGATCTCACAATCAGATTTAGAATACTCTTTCACTATTGTCTATATCTTACAAAACTGAAAAGTTCATACGCAAACCAAACCAGTTCACCTTCCGTTGCACTTCCTGTTCTATCGCATCATTCTCATAATGAGATGTGGATATATCTGAAGAAGTGGTAATTTCATTTTACAAGGTTCAAAGCTGTAGTGGATCTTTTGTAAGAACAGTTGGTCCCGGTGATCGTTAACGAAATGGCAGACAGCACTTCCGAACTGTCTGGGACTTATCCAAGTCAAGCCTTTTGGAGAATACAACCTATTACCTGTGTGTCTGTGTAATTTGCAGAGAAACCGCAAGTGAACGTTTTATGTTCAGAGACACAGTAACTGCATTTGCTTCTGTACTAGTCTTCTTCCATTAGTGCAACTACCTTTGTGACACTAGTTAGAAAATTTAATCATCTTATTCATTCAGACAATCTTCAATGACGTTATGTAGTCAAGCGCGAATAATAGCCTGACCAGTAATTTCAGTGAATTTTCTGCCTCACCAGCTACAGAAGTGTGTCAGACTGTGATTCGCTAGTTTAGTTCTAACTCATTCTAACAAACCTGATAATTATGTTACCATTGCTGGATGTGGCGAGTTACACATAGCTAGAGTCAGTCACAGTGGTACTCTGTCTTTATGTAACCGTTTATGTGCAACTCATGCAACCCTGGAATTGCATTGCTCATCGGTGTAATTCTTTTAACGTTAACTGAATCAAGTAACCCATATTGTTTCATACATCTTAATGGATTTCATAATGACCTTTCCCTACGCCTTGTTTTGTTGCTGTCGTTTTATATACTAGCAATATCCGGTTTAACATGCAGTAGCGCGTTTAATCCATTTGAAGGATCATTCTTATCTACAGTGACGAGTCCTATACCTTTTCAGGCGTGAATATTATTGCTCTGTCGTCGCTCTAACGATTTCACTGTGGATAAGCCCTTTCCATTGTTCAGGCTCATGTATGCAGGTAGTTGTTACTAAGCACAAGAATGATCTACTAAAAGGGCTTTTACTTTCTTACTTCAGTTGATTTCATTGACTTACAAATCTAATAAGCACTCTCGTATTGTGGCTTCTAATGTCCTCCTTTTTGTAAGCTAACCGGAAATTGGCCACAGGTAGTTGGCGCACGTTGGATAGTATGAACATAACGTAAATTGCACGGGCACCTTGCTTCACTGGTTACACATACAATCTGTGCATTCTTCTCCCCCGTTCGTCCACACTGTTCTAGTTTCACTTCATTCAACGCAGTGCCATCAAGAACAGCCTGCTAATCGTGAAAGGTATAACAATGACGATCAATCTCTTTCTGAAAGCGGATTCGTGAACCACATTACTACCTCAGAGAGTCAGACGAAACATTGCGTCAGTGGAGGCAATAGGGTGAGAAATTTAATGACTGTATGGGTACACCAAAAACGTAAGGTGTTGGTGTCCAGTCCGTAGGTAAGTTGATGCCTGTTGAATTGGAAGGAGTAGGTCGCTCTTCCTGGATCACCCTGTTAGTGGTTTTAATCACAGGGGCTCATTACTAGATCAGTTAACATTAGTATTGTTAATCAATTTGATAAAGCTGTAACCAACTAGGTTAAGCTGTGTACTGTGGTTTGATCGTTCTCCGGGAAGACGACTCACTCAAAGCAAATACGCAATGAGTGTTTTGGTCAGTTTCGTCCAATTGTGTGCAGTTTTCTGTATATCGCGTCCAGTCGGTCAGACAAGCAATACGTAAGACAGCTTAATTTTGAAGGTCGGTTTGTCACAGAATGAACAGTGTGTAATAAGTGTCACATAAGCAAACGATGCTGAAAACAGAGCATACGATGGTAGAAATGTAGTCAGTGGAGGGCGGTCACTTTAAGTCCCATCAGGCCGAGTAAACTAAGCAACGCTGATTGATCATGGCCATCGTGATTTATCCAACAACCTCACCTACACGATCTGCAGAGGCTGGAAACCAATCTGTTAAATATTGTTAGCACGTACTGACTGTCACACCTGTCCGGCGTATACTCTGACGTTCAGCATTTTGTGTTTCGTTCGAAAAGTCCACTAACTTCTCTTTCGCTTAGAAACCCGTCTTTTGAATTAGGATTTCCAGGGACCGTAACCTCAATATCTGTGATTCGTATAACAATGGACTGGTAGTTGTCAGTCTTTCTGAAGTGTTCACCAAGTACGTATTACACCAAAGATGACAAGACTCTAAAGCTACACCTGTGTTCAGACAGCATCTTTTCCCTCCTATATCACAAGCTATTTTTGGACGAAACGCAAAACAATGAGATCCAAAAAAGCGATTATTAACAGCTACCATTTCAGAGTTTTCCTATTGGGTTCAGTAACCCATCAAATCATGAAGGCGCGGTTTTTCATCTTTGTTTCCAACAATGCGCTCTCGGTGTAGTACCTATCAATGCCACTTTAACTGGTCAAAATATTATTGAGTTAATAAGGCAGTTTGTACTTATATCTAATGAACTGTGGACCAAGACATGGCGGGCGAAATTGTTATTTAACGGGGCTACTGTAGTTCGTCACATACGTGATTACGGAGTCTTCGGTTTTACAGCTACTCTCCAACTACCGATTAACTGCTCTCTCACAAGGTTTCACAAATAGTTCCATGGGTTGGTGAATTGACATTCTGCACTACCGGAAGTGAGTGAAATTAGTCGATTCTAACCAACTAGTCCCCTACCCCGATCGACATCCTGTGTGGTCTGGTGCGTGTACATCACGGATAGACGACAGACAAGGTTGAAATGGAACAGACATCAGATAGACAATAACGAGTGGAGTGGTAGGCAAATAGACAGAAAAACATGCACAGGTTAATACCGAGTTAGAATGAAATTGACAACAAAGGAGGGGTTTTTTGGATACTAGACATGTGGACAAGACGGCTGTTTATGCAAATATTGTCGATCAGTCGTTTACATTATTGTTTTTAGTGTAATCCGAGACGTTTGGTTGCTCAGCGGAAGCGTATTCGATGTGTTTCTGCGCAAATCATGTGGACCGTATCGCAGGATGTAAGACAAATATTACATCGAATCAGTACTTCACATTAGAGTGTGGTTGGTAGTCTATCCTTAGTCAAAAGCACAAGGTTTCGATCAGATTATTCATTTAAGCTGGTTCTAAATGTGACACCCCACGTCTAGAAGGTATCCTCTAGTGGTGCAAGTGAACAGAGGCAAAAACAATCATGAGGTGCTTTAACTGTTCATCAGTTTAACAGTCAGAAGTTGTGAATTCGGTTAATTGCAAGTTGACCATCACTCACATGTGAGTGACGTTCAACTTGAAATTAACAATGCGTTTTCCAAGTGAATACCGTGCCTATATACCGCAGTAATTATTTGCTTCAGTCATCTCTGTTACTACTCATAAGCAACGAGGATTAGAAGTTGGAACAGATTGCAATTGTATAGAATGGATATCTTAAGTGAAATGATTGCTATGGTAAGATGCTGGATAATGCAACAACTGAGCGTGGGTTGAAATTCAGTGGGTTGAGAGAAACAATTAATTATACTAGTTGAAGAGTGTGCTTTGTTAAAAAAATGGGTTGAATCTTGCCTGTTTTGCTCAGATTGCCGACGCACTAGCAAAGAAATATCGCCCGAGAGTATGTATTTTTTCTCATTTCATCTTTGTACAACCTAAAATGGCATCATTGGTTTACTAGTCAATAATTCTTTTCTCAGTTAGAAATCAACCTTGAACCTGCGGACTAGGTAACATGTATGAATCGGAAAAACACCGTTAGTTTTGCGACTACGCAGAAAAACTAACTGTATCTGATGATTATTGATACAGTCGTTGACAAGCTTCAAATGAGCAATATAGCATGAAAGAGGTAGAAAGCCGATTTCCGATCGAAGACATCACTTCCGTTGCTGAGAAGCGCGCGGAAAATGTCACCAAACGATGCCATATCTATCATCAGACAGATGGGAAATAAAAATCAAAGATCGAGCGAACCAGCAAACACAACATAGACTATTTTATTCAACATGCAAGTTCCGTCTTAGTATTGAATAGAATTGTCTATTTCAACTAAGAAAACTTATTAGCTTCTGAGGCCTTGAAAAGGGTCTGTTGTGAGAAACCAAGCAAACGTGAAAGATTTCCAAGTTTCTAAAGTGAGATAGTGCAAAATCTCATCAACTGCACTCAAAGTATGCAAACGGAAAACTACCATATGCAATGGGGTAAAGAAACTTATGAAACTTCGGCATCAACAAAGGCTGGGTAGATATCAAATGGTTCATCTACTTCGTTGGTTGTTATCTCATACGAAACGTCATGTAGATATATGTATATATTCTTAGGGCTTAATAAGGATTGACATTATTAGGCAAAAATAAGGTGTAATAACGGCCTAGCCTTTTCGTCTCAAGTTTCTTGTTAACTTTTAATTGTTTCTGCGGCGACTCGTTTTGATCCTTAGTGCACTGTGAGAGTCATGTGAAATTCCAGCATACAGAAGCCAAATCTGAACAAGGCATTTGTTGTCTGATAAGCGATTCGAATCACTATATTACTAGACAGTTATCGGCTCGTTGGGATTTCTCTGTTCCCCCCACGAAGTTGATTAATTGCACCGAAGGTGACCTGTTGGCCACAAACACAAAGTCGCTACGGAGAGACATGTACATATACATACATATAGGCTGAAAAATCTGCGTACGTGGTATATGGAGGTGTGTTCGTAGATAATATCATTTCTTTCGCTTTGGGAAATTCATCCGTAGCAAGCTAATGGCTTCACGATATCTCTTGACCTCTTTTCGTATCTTGAGGTTGTGGTCAGCTTCGTTCGGTAGACTCAGCCAGAGGAAGATGTTGATAAGAGCTTAGACAATTTTAGATACGGTCATGCCGAGCCGACTAATGGGGTCCAGCTGAATGGAGATTATTCAGGCTCATACGGTTGTTTTCAAGTTGACCATCGCTCACATTTGATCGCAGCGTTCGCATGCGGTTGTGCACGTTATCACCGATTGCGTGAGATTTCCCATGTAAAGGGTTACTGTACTGCCAGTAAGCAAATATAAACGTCTTTATTTCTGGTGCACTAGTGTTTTCTAAAAACAGGAAAGAGATCAAAAGAAGTACCATTAGATAGAATACTCGGCGTATCTAACTGCCAACTTATCGCTGGACATAGTCGATAGACTTACAGTAGTTCTCAGAAGCATTAATTATCTCTGAATGCATCGGCTGTGCGCGGCAAAATGTGCAAAAGCGTCCCATCTATTGGGACTTCGGGCTTCACCTTACTCTCATTGTTAAGTCAGTCATACTTTTCGTTCGCTAACTCTGGGTATAGCCCTTTTGGGAACTTTATGTTCTGTTCCCTACTTGATCAGTACGTCAACCACCGGTTGCTTCACTCCATTAAAGTATGTAAATCTCTTTACAGTAGCTACCTTGTATTGAATCACGCAGTTGTTCTTGCTTTTTGGTAAACTGTTCTCTGAGAATGCTCTCTGGAATGCAAAATGACCATTTGGAAATTGAGCCACGATGATGTTCGAAAGACTTATCATACGGTACTGACAGTCAAACTGCTTACGCTACAGCAGTGGACCCATTGAAATGTGTACTAAGCAAATTTTTCAACTTTTAGGTGGGCTGGCTCTGAGGAGGCTTCTTTCAAGGAAGCATTGTGGATACGTTAGATTTAGATTTCTATCGATCCCGCGGGGCTTATTAACGAGCGTTGATGGATCATTCTGATCTTGAACACGATAGTAATTACCGTAAACTGAATTACAAGCTAAGGTAAAGTCTACTTATGGGTTATGCGCTTTTCACCCAAATTAGCTAAGGGGAGAGGACAACACAGTTAGCCAAAAACACGTGAGTCCTGCAACCCATGGTTCGCGGTTACACTGGTCATCAGCAGGGTCGAATGGAGATTATACGGATGTGTTTGGCGAACCTACAGCTTGACATTATGACTCGGTATGCTGACTAAATATGTTGCGGCGCATGTAATTTGGCCTCCGTCAAATCATTAAGCTGTGACCGAAGTAGAATTTCCCCAAGGAATCCAAATAGTTTGGAGCTGAACCGATTGAATCAGAGTAAATTTCCCGTTTCTGACTTTTTCTATCTCCCCTCGTAAGGTAGTATTAGAAACTTAGAGGTTAATATGCCAAACCGCTTTGTTCCTTATTGGGCAATGGAGAAATGACTGTTGAATGATAGATAGCGTCAGCCGTTTCCGGCTATACTAAAATTAACAGGACATCTTGAGACAACCAAAAAGGCGTTACCTCTGCTCTTGTCCTCTCCATTGTACTTACTAATATCTTATTAGGGCCGGCTTTGTAACACCATGAAAACTATGCGCGTGATGAACATGAAGATGTTCCACCTGATCGCGAATATTCTGGCCATATCTCCACTTTGTGACATACAATATGTCGCAGGCGTTCGTTTGATTTAACACAAATGGTAGTTAGACTGAAACGAAACCTTCGATTGGATTGTCGAACTTGATCTATGGGGATATTTGCATCTTATAAACGTCGCAGCAAAATAGGTCAATTCTGAGATAATTCCTTGTAATAATAATACGCCGATCACGAGTAAAGTGAGCGCATTTTATCTCAAGTAGCGTTAGGCAGTGTGTCAAGTATCCTTTACTTTAGTTAAGTGTTATATGGCTTTCCGAGAGAAGCGCTCGGAGGTCTCTAGGGTCTCGGACTAAAGATTCTATCACCGAGATTGGATACGATGAGGACATCGCTTAACATAGTTTTACTACAGACAACAAGCAGACCAGGTAGAATCGGTTAAATGATATGCCTAGTCGGTGCAGGTGTTACTCCACTACAGTGCAAAATTTTGCCTAAAAGTATGTCCGAGAGGCTACAGTTGAGATCACTTTTTCCTCATCTGTCTTGGTAACTTTGCCTAACAAGTTTGTAATATTGTTGAAAATATGTCCACAAAGATAACCCCAACATGTAGTGCGGTTGCTGATGGGTGAAAAAGAGGACAAGGTGACTGGTCATGATGTGTTCTAGGGCTACAAAATCTCTGTTAATTTTCAAAGGATTCGTTCCACTTCTCAGAGTTTGCGGCCATCCAGACCGCGGCTTAGAAGCGTCTTCGGTCGTGACGTTCTGCAGCAATCAGTAGTGAGTCAGTTTCCAAGAGAATGCTGATATTTAATCCCAGTGATTCCCCACTGTTTCTTGCAAGTTTATTTGACTGCTTATTGTGTATGCTTGCAAGCACCCGGTTATCTGCTGTTTCCTAAACTACCTTCAGAATCAGCGCAGTCCGAGGCTCCTTGTACATACTACACCTCAATTTTGTATACGTAAATGCTTATTTGTTACACCTGTTTTGAAATGTCCCAGGTGCCTTAGGAAGAGCAGACAACGGTTTCGTCAAGTACTTTTGTAATCTGCCAGTGGGTCACGCCCTGTTGAGGTAAATATACTGTTGGCGATTTGGGAAAATTTAACTTTAACGTCTGACCACCAATTAGTGATTGAGTAACGCTGGACGTGTTATCAGCAGCACTTGAATGTCGTCCGACGAGAAATCGTGATTACAGTGGTCGCCAAGAAACTGTTATCTATCTAGTCCACCGATAAACCACCTTTACATTTTCACGCTCTAAAACATTCAAGAGAACCAGAGAAATTGTCCCAGGGTAGTCACAGAACATAACCGACTGATTTTGATAAGCGGCACTGCTCAGTTACATTAACGAACTCCGCAAACCAACAGTATTAAAGATTGCACACATATCCCACATTATCCAAACATGAAGTATGTTGTGAGAAACGTTCGTATAAATTTGATGCATACCGTATTCACATCTCAATTTTGGAAATGCACACCTTCCACCGCATATGGCCATTATACACTGACTATGACCACAAGGATGTGAAGTGGTCACACACATTGATGCGTACACCTCTCTCGCTCAACAGGGATATCGACAGGAGTGATGACAGACGGGATAAGAGAGTCGTATAGCAACGCGAAGGCCTGTCTGTTCAGACCCAAATTGGACAATCTTGACCCTACGACTCGAAAAAATGAAGGAACTCTCTATGGTTTGTGGTTTTCTGAATGGGTTTTCAAGGACAGAGTTTCTTCATTTTCAAGTTATCTAAAAAGTCAATTGTCTAAACCTCGGAGCTAAATTCGCAGTTCTGATACAAAGTACCATAGTCATTTAATAAATGACAAACGAAGCTTTCTTTTAGACATATGTTGCACTGCTGATCTCTTTTATAAACTTGTCAGACTTTTGTGCAATAAACGAAGCTTTCCGAACTTTGAGTTAACATTACATAGTATGAAATATCGACTCTGCAAACAGTACCTACTTCTGGCTTGAGTGATTCACCTCTGGAATCAGTATGCGTGAACACAACAGACATACCAGCTCCATAACCAACAAAAAATAGAACAGCATGTTACAAAATACGTTATCCCTTGTAATGTTCTTTTTCAGCGTGCACAGCGATGTTGAAATTATTCCTTGGCTTAGCTGGTATCTTGGGTTAGTTTTCTACCTTAATAGAACAGCACAAATTGATCAACATATTTCGTTTATTTGTGTTAAAACGGACAGTATGAAGTTCATAGTTTAAACCAACTGCCATACATAAAACGTCATCATTAGAATTTATTGAAATTGGTCCAGGTCTCTGGCGAATGTTAAGTTACAACCAGTGTTTGATGCTCAACACTTCTCTTTACATGCTGCTTTCTGGTTGTGTCTCATATCCATAATTCGATGAATATGTTGATCAACCGACTCTTTCAATTAAACCTTTCAATCGCCTATACAAAAACTGAGCACATCTTCAAGAATTTAATTACGGGTTATTCGAAATATAAGATTTGTGTAGGATTCATTCACGGTGAATTAAACTAAGGAAGAGCTCATCTTTTTCTTAGGGCTTTTCAGGGTTGCCTGAGGACTGAACATCGAGCCACATTAATGTAAACCAGGCTGTGTCGTCGTACTCGGTATAATATTCCCGGTTTGTGTGAACCGCCACATGTTTAATACATATTTGTTACATTCAGAAGTTTTAGCCATCAGTCCGTAGCAGGAGTGAGACTTTCGTGTTTCCAATAATGAGACAGTTTTGGTTACCTGGGGCATTCAGCAATTGAATAGGATTTCTGTTCATCTCGACCACTGAATACATGGACAAGACCCGGAAGTACAGTGCAGGTCAAAGGACAATGTTTAAAAAAATAACTTAACCAGTGAACATTCACCTTCATTTTTAGAAGGAGAATTAGCAGACAACCAAAATGAAAACTGTCACCTATGTGTGTATGCCTCAGAAGGAAAAAGAGTGATAAAGACGAAAACCATGAGAGCTGGTATATGTAGACGGTTGTAAACCTTGGGAGAAAGCGTTCAGAAAGTCGCTGGATACTAGCTGAAAGTTCACGTTCGATGGGTGGTTAAATAAGAGGGGTTGGGAAATCAATATGTATCCGATTAAGGAGAAATATTATGAGCTAATCCGAGCTTTCAGTAACGAGTTAGGCATTGCAAAAAGGGAGAAAGGGAAGAAAGAGAATTGAAATGTGTGTGGATTGGAGTTGAAAGCATCGCATGCTCGGCTGTCATGTGTGCAAATAATTCCACTCTCTCATACATGGATTGAAGCAGAAATATTTGGGAAGAACCGAGGAAAAAATGGGAACTATGACTGTACATTCTGAAAAGTCCTTTGTGGCCAGACATCGATTGCAAGATGTTTTGAAATGCATTACCAAAATCACAAGAATTACTTCGCACATCACGTATATCTCCGCATACGATGTCAGCTCTACTGAGCCAGTTCCATTTTTAAAATGCTGCATGCCACACATACACGTATGCCTATTTTATGCCTAATTTCAAGTCTTCTGGAAGCTGATAAACGTCCGAGCTCCTTTCTGCTGCTTCTTGCCGTTGTTGTTGACTTTTGTGCAACAGCTGCATGGTAAAGCCTTTCCATCAAAAATAGCTGGTTATTCAGATTTGTCAGGGATTAAAAATTTGAGTAAAGTCCATCTTGCTGGAGAAGGTATTTCACACGAACTGTTCCTGCGCACCATAATTTTGACTTCACAACAATTTTATTTAATTGACTGACAGCACAGTTTGAAATGAATTTCCTGTTTCGTTCAGATCTGTGGCAGTTGACAGTGTTCTGCCATTGTTTTCGAGAGCAAGTTTGTTCTCAAACTGATCCGATGATGTTCCATTCGTTCAATTTCCGGACTAAGTCACAATATTACAACGTGGACAAGCCACGTGACTCATCAACATATTGCACGACGATGTTTAACAGAGGAACCCTTTGCCAAACTCGCTTCCATTTTCAGTATCAGCTATCCTAATGCCCATTTGCATATTTTCTTCGTCAGTATGCCACGAAAAATGTCTGTGCCTCCAGAGTGATGTGTTCAATCAGTTCATCTTGTTGAGAGAATTGACGAGAATGTG
>QNGE01001365.1:159131-171994 GCA_008508345.1 Paragonimus westermani | reverse complement strand
TGATGATGTTCTCCGTTGATTTCAGGACTCCGCTAGCATATTCGACTACTCCTTCCTTCTGCTTAATTACTACTCCAATGCCACGGTCACTAGCATCTGCCACTTCGGTGAACTTTTCTTTCGTATTCGGAAGTTTCGTCGTCAGTTGTTGCTCGTTCCTTTCTTGTCGCACTCACATGAACGCCCTTTGGGCATCGTTGGTCCATTCGAATTGCTTGTTTTTTCGAAGGTGTTCTTACATTGTTGATGTTTTGGAGCGGATATTTTTCACGAACCGAATCTAGTACCTTGCTCGACCAAGAAGTTGTCTCAGCTTGCGCTTAGAGTTCGGATTCACGGCCTCTCTTGTTGTCAATATTTTCGCCGGCAGGGACCTGATTTCACCTTGACCCACCTTGTGTCCCAGTTGCACGAACGATGACCGTCCGAGTTGTGACTTATCGACATTAATGCGAATCCCTGAGTTCTTCATTTGACTTAAGATAGCACCTCTATGAGCAGCACGTTCTGATTTCATGTTGCTATTGTCACGTGCAGTCGAAATCAGCGAGCGTGCACGTACTGAATTGAAAGTGTGTAACAGAGCGTGTTGCTGCATTGTTGTTGCCGTTTTGGTTTTCATTTGTGTAGGTCGTGTGCATGGCTCACTGGGCCTTTGGCTCATGATTGTTTGTGTTGTTTCCTTTTACAGGATTGTTGTTGGCATCTCTACTTCGGAATTACCCTGTTCCCCGGTGTCTCCACGTCGCCGTAAAGTTGGTCCACGGGTGCAACGGGCACGCAGAGTAAAAACTTCCTGTATACCGTTACATTCTCCACTCGTTTTACCAACTGAACCATCAGGTGTCGAATTGTGAACGGTACCCCTGATTAGCCAACCGGCAAGCGCTTGAATTGGTACCGTTTTTCGCACACTATGAATGCGGTTTCCTCACGATCCGTGGATTTGACTGGTACCTGCCAGTATTCGGATCGTAAGTCCAGCACGATGAACAACTTCGCCTGTTGCAGTTTGTCAAACGTATCAGTGACGCATGGTATTCGCACATCTGTGTTGCCTCATTCAACCGTCTAAAATCCACACAAAAGCGGTACTTCCTGTTGGACTTCTTCACCAGGAGAACAGGCTAGTTATACGGACTGTTGGCTTCTTCGATAACACCCTCATTCAGCATGTTCTGTATTTGCCTTTCTACTTCCTCCTCAAGATGAACCGGTATCCTACGGGGTCCGTGAAGTCGAAATGTCCCAGTTGTTGGTATTTCATGTACAATCCAGCCGAAAAACCCGTACGCATAATCGTCGTTCGTAAGTACTTCCGCGTATTTTTCCATTGTGAACTGAAGTAAGGGGGATGTGCAGATAGAGGTTTTCACCGTGCGTACTTGGTTGACGCTATCCTATTGCTGCCCCGTGAGTGTCAGGGAACCACACATGGCTGACAGTTTTTTGACTTTAGGTCGATCACTGCATCTGTTGCGGCAAGGAAATCAGTTCCAAGAATCGTTTGCCTGGTTTCTGCGGGCACTATGAAACGCTGCTGTACGATATGGCTGTCAGTACGCACCATCAACTGGTAGGTTGTGGCCTCCAACTGTCCTGATCATCAAGGGTGCCAGTTGTACATTTTGCGTCCCTGCGCGAGCATCCACCGAAGTAGCTGCTTCCGTATCGACCAAGCACTGTTCTGTCTCCCCGTCAACTGCGATCCTTGTATGGACGGCCCCTCTCTCAATTGCCCCCATCAGTAGTTAACCCACCCAACAAAAGGAACAATCATGGAACACTATTTTTAGACCTGAAACAGCCGGGTTGGGTAATCTTTCTTCCAGTGTCCTGTTTCACCACAGATGAAGTAGCTTCCTAGTCGATCGTTCCTCCGTGATGTTGTTCTCATTGCAACCACGTCCGCTGCCAGCTGCTTCATTGCTTGCTGTATTTCTTCCGGCGTCTTTTCTGCATTGCCGCTCGCATCCACCGAGGCCACGAACTCCTGCACCGCCTTCGCAGGTTCATCAGTGTCCATCCGCCGGCTAAAATAAGCAATACATACTTGGTCCTGGACCGCCATTGGGAGACTTTCAATATATTGCGCCGTTAGAAACTGCCGTCGTGGATCCTGATCCAAGCTTGGTAGTGCCCTGTCCAACAAAACTTGCGGAGTGATGACGAACACGGATGGAACCGCTTCTTGTCTAAGCCTGGTCGCCTTGACCTCCCGCATGGAATCCTGGTGATCGGCCGGTCTGTCAAGCGCGGCCAGCAGCACCTCCTTCGCAGCGGCCCACTCCATCTTCGCAGGACCTCTTTGCGCTGCGTCTAGCACTGCCTCCGCCCTGCCTTTCATCAGCGCCCGCAGAGCAGCCACCTTCCCACGGTTGATCTTGACTCTGACCACTTCGGCCACGTTCTCGAATTCCTCCATGGGTGATCGGATGTCTCCATCTTCGAACGGCTATAGCCCGCGTTCGTCATGGCACCAATTGTTGTGACCGCAAAAGACGCTTGGCCTGCAGAGTTGTTTATTGCACCAACCCCCGTACAGGTTGTGTTGAAACAGGACCACGAACACGTACACTCATCTGCACGGCTGACGTGCATTAACACACATTAGGTAACAGTAAGTTGTTATTCACCCTGTTGGCACTTCACCCACAGTGTGTACACACTATTCCGATATTCACTTCTGGTCCAGTCTTCCTGACGCTAAGGCTTGCCTTTTAACTCCCAAATGTACGCACTATACTACTCACAAACGAGACTGCATGTTATAAAACAACGTGACATCCATTTGCATTATGCTCCAGATAATTTTCGTTGCTTGCACCCTCTGGCCGAGGTTTCCGCCGTTCTTCCCGTTTTGCGTGTTAGCACGTCACAATACTGACCGGAAAATTACACAGTCAAGTTTTATTTTGTCGACCCGAAGTGTGAATCGTTTGTAGCGGTTAACGCAGTGATATTCCGTGGTCCTGGCTATTGCAAAATAAACTTCACATGTTGAACTTCTACCCCTTTTTCTTCACTTCATCAGTCTTTAGAAATAGTGGAAGTGACTTCAGTTTCCTATCGAAACCTTAGATGAAGACGATACCGAGCTCATTAATTTGACTCTGCAGCTCATCCACCTTCACTGTCGCTTCATGAACTAGGTATTGTGTTTACTGGATACTGTGGCCGTTTATACCTGAACGGGGATAGTTACAGTTGCTGAACTCTTCACCATGAAGCTCTTTTGGAGTGTGAAATAGTGCCCTAAGGGATTTCGTGGTTTTTATCTCGCGCCACTTTGTATGCCATTATTCAGGGATGTCAGAAGTTCGTTTGGATTGTAGGGTCTGGAGCTGCGCACTCACTTAACCCCATCTATGACAAACCAGTATACTGTTCATTGTCACAAGAAAAGGTTCATTTCTCTGTAAGATGCAAAACTTCGGTTGATAACACTGTACGTACCACTCTGTTGATTCGGTCTTTATGCTTTGTACCTTTCCTTTCAGGTCACACACTGTTTTCTCTTTCTAAAGCTGTATGTCCTTTCGCTCGTTTGAAAACAAAACAGCGCACAGTTCTTAAGGCGAACGATGCACTTCTTGTGGTTGTTGGTTTTGTTGGAGTTTTTACGCTGATCGAACTGAAAATCCTTAACCGTCTACCTGCCTACAAAATCGGCTCTTTTCAATCCCAGCTGCGAAAACGTGTAAGCATCGACCTTAAGGCGTGCTCCAGTGATCACGTGTCAACGATCGGTTACCTTTCATGTTCAAGACACGCACACTGATCGCCTGTCAGTTGTTCGCAGGTCAGGTCGTTTACTACAATCCACAACTGTGTTCTGCATAACTCTTTGCTAGCTACTGGGAACTCCTGTGGACATCATGTAGCTCGTGTGTGTGCGTGTGTGTGTGCTGCAATAGGCAGTACATCTGATGTTCATTAAGATAAGCCATGCTGAAAATAAGCGCGCCTCAGGGAGAGTTTCACTTCTCTGACGTTCGTTTGCGTCTCGTCAGTGTTCCTCATCGGTAAAGTCTTTTTACCGTTTAACAAAAGGGTATTAACTGGTGCGTGTATAAAATCCATCTTGCCCCATTATTTGAAGCCTTGCTATGATCTAAACGAGGATGTGAGTACCTTTGCTGTTTGGGATCATTGCTGCCTCCTGCACTTATCTTGCATCTAGTGCGATAATCGTGCGGTCAACTTGACGTCGAGAAAGAGCTGTGCAACCAACTGTTCAATTAACAATAGTGCACCGTCTGCAATGGCTTAGCCGTATGTTCCCTATGCGAACTGAAAAATTACTTCATTGGACGTAATTGACTGATATCAGCAACAACTTCAGAAACCTACCAAGTGATCATGCAACCACTTGTTGAAGAAATGTAGTGTGCTGACTGTTCCAGTGAACGAAGCCTAGAGGTGTTGGTAGGTTGGGAATTTTATAACCATTCAAACCAAGTCACTGGTTGATAACGCTGTCCGAAATGATAACACTACCTCTGACCTATTATGAATAAACGGTTAAACCTGAGGATCCAATCGACTCGCACTAGAACGGTCGATTCTTGACCAATACGGTCGCCTTAAACACGAGAAGCCGAATTCCACTTCCGGAACAGACAAGGAACTCCATCAAGGGCCTATATAACCGAATGTTTTATGTAACCGACTGATGAGAATAAACGAAATGCTTGCATCTCGCAATGTATGTCTTCTTGCTGTCTTGACGTCTTTAAATAGTTGAACACTAGCGTCTGCCTTCGATCGCTCGTATCGGGTAGCACCAACGGGTAAGAAACGAGGAGGCTTGGAATGGGGTGTCTGATAGCGCTTTTAAAACGAGTTCTGTTGCTCAATCATTACATTTATGCGGACTTAGATGGCTGGGTCGTGTACTAAGAATGCCAGCTAGTTGCCTGCCACACCATGCACTCTGCCGACACTGCGGCCAAATGGCGCAAGGTGCGAGGTGGACAGATGATGACCTCACGTAGACAAATTAAGTGGTTCACGAAGGGGTTGGTCACTGTAGATGGGGTCCTTCTCTCGGGCTGGGGCCTTACGACTCACAGAGTCTTCGGTTGGAGACGTTTGGTAAGATGGCGACTAATTGAGCACAATGGAGTGAGTGTTATCGTTGTTTGGCCGAGTTTTCTGTGAAGTGAGTGCATTTAGTGATGCGGTGCAGTGAAGACTGTAAGAAAGCTGTCTTGCTGATGACGCCTTACTTTCACTTACTGCTCGGTTGTTTTTTTGCAAGGCATAAGCCATTTGATATTCAATGTTTATATATATACGTAGTTGTTTTCACTAGTTAGGCACCTTCTCATCTTCTTTTCTTCTCTCTTCCTGTACAGGGTTTGCTTTTGTTCTTCGTGGTTGTGCATCATTTAAGCATCAGTGGTTCACAGTGATGTATTGCTGTTTATGATGATGATCTTCCCCCAGGTTGTGGACTGAACGAAGGCTGGCATTCCCCCCCCCCGGAATAAGTGACCGTTTCCATTATTCTGCCGCCCACTTGCTGCGTATGGTACCTACTTTTGAGCCAAAGGCTTCGGCTGAGGACCTCAATTCCTCTCGTCTAATTCTGCTTATCTCGACGGTATCGCAGCTTAGGTACAACCGTGAATACTTACAGTGCTGCGAACTTCTTACTGCATCGGCCGCCTTGCTGTATAAACCTGGTAGGCGTGTCTGCTGCACAGAGCAATAGCTTTCTGATGCATGCCGGCTCACATATCGAGTACTTATTTTACAGCATCCGCAACAAATATAACAGACCATTGTACCACGGTCCCAGTGAGCCACATTTCTCACCACCCGGCCTCTACTTTCCACCGTTCCTTAGTTTGACCCTGAAAGTGAGTTGATGTGATTGTTCTCCATATCAGTTGGAAAGGAACGCATAGCAGCTGCTTGGGCAATGTTTAACGAAAACCATTCACTAAAACAAGTTCTTCATTGTCCAGCTTGTTGGTTCCCACTGCAAGTGCGCGCCCGCCTTTATCAAATTGAATTCCAATCCGCAACGCAACGGCGGTTTCCGGTTGCACGCCGTGTGCACTTCTACTCGGTTTTGTGCGTGTGGCTTTCTGTCATGGACCTTTCGCGTGCCATTTCTCGCCCGTTTGTACGATTTCGTTGAGTGGTGGCTCGCCGAATCGCTCGTGTTGGCCTAGGTTCATCCGCTGGGAGCTTTGGCTACATCTCACCACCCCGTCGAGATATTCCACTGAATTTGGGAGTGATCGCTTTTCCGATTTGGTCGTCTATCACAAACGGACGCGTGAAAGTCGTACTTATTGGATTATCCGTTTCACCTGAAGACGGGCCACAAACCTCTACGAGGGACCCGCAAAGCAAATTACTTTGATGGACATTACGTCTGTTAGAATATAGTTTTGTGAATAATCACGTGCAACCATTTCGCTGACTTTCTTTGTTGACTGCAAGTATACAAAGGACTTCGCTAAGTGATCATTTGAGTTGTCGACTTAGTAATCAACCGGGACTCGCGAACACTGATGCGTTCAGTGTCAAGAGAAGGTCCTTTAGAAAATGTTGGATGCTGTTTCAAGAGGTGTGGGGGTCCCAACAGATATCGAAGAAGAAGAGATGAAAATTATGGCTTTCCAGTGGTGATGAACTGGTATCAACAGTGCGGGGACAGTAACCTGGTCGCGTGACGCTAAAAGTTCGCATATTCTGGTCATCCTAATAAAAATGGGGAAAGAAATGGTAGCCGATGTAACGCGCCTTTGCTCTACCAAACGTTCTCTCTGGGCTTGGATATTATACCTAGATCTCTGCTGTGCGGCTCCACTGTCTGCTGGCGCGGAATCATGAAGAACACGGCTGCTTGCAGACACACTGTAGTGCCTACTTCACATTCGACAAATGAATGAAATGCATGTAAATACATAGCACGAATTAGTTGCGGAAGATGGCCATTTACAAGTTGAACCAATATCCGATTGTGTAGGTCACTTCGTGACTAAGTGGCTAAGTGGTGTCAATTCCATAGCCGTTGCACTCTGTTTGGTTCATCGGGTTGGCACGATACCCATACGCTCCTTCACGCCTCATCCTGGTTGGTTCAATTAGAAAAACTTGCACGCCAGTGTTTGATTGATGAATGATTTCATCAGCCTTCACCGATGACCTGATTAGGTTAGTTTGAATGATATCGTCTCCTAAAAGTAGCAAATTACCGTTTAGAGGCAACCCCACAACAGATCTGAAAAAAAGCATGTTGTGTACCACCCAAACTTGATCGCAGCCCTTATTTTGAACGCTGACGTTAACCAATACCTTATGATCATGAGAGAACATATTACCCGTTTGATCGAAGCGAATGGCATTCCACACCAGAAGGCGTCTACGGTGAGGGACATTATGTTAAATCACACCATGGCGAATCACGAATTACCGGAAACTGTCTTGACGGATCAGGGGTCATGCAGCAACCAGAAATCAAGCACATGCAGACGACACCGTGTCACACAGACGAATAGACCGATTAGGCGTAACCGCCGAACAATCAAGGAGTGGCTACCTACCAAGGAAAGCAACGGAGGGCCTGGTCTGCCACTAGAGTTGTTGACTCACTGTGTGTCTGTTCACACATGCACCACACAATCTCTCTTGTAGCTTAACAGCTTCGAATAGCCAGGATTTTTAATTCAGGATCGAGATCATCGGAACACAGTTGCCAGCGCCGACGGTTCACGACGATGCGAAAGCCGGTGTGTAGTACTCTTGAAGATGGAACCCATGATACACAAGTGAACGGGAGGGCGAGGTATAACGAGTACATGGCAGCGAGTTATCAAAGTGGTGTGACATGCCGGCACAGCGAATCAGAATATGAATGAGCCCGGAGTCAACATTGTATCGATTGGTGGGAATTCGTCCACAAGTGACAAGGAGTCAAGGTATCTCGAAAGCGAGGAGGAGTGTTGCATAGCATCTTAGCGCCGCTTGTGGTCCATATACCACGACGCGAGCACGCGGAAACTGATGGACAGATATCAATGCCAGGAGGAGCGAAAGCTGGGAGCGACTATCGGGAACGTGTTTATACGTTTTACGGCAGATGACGCCAAAGAGAATGTCGAGCGCGGACGACTTCTACCCGGTACTTGTTTTAGACATCGTACGCATCATTTTTACGCAATTCCTCTTTTCTCCTCAGTAGACCACATGCATGTTACCTGCGATTGGCGTATTGTTTGGTGCCCATAATTAAGATCACGCGCTGATACATTGCCGCTTTTTTCCTATGCGGGTTGGGGTCGCTCCATAATAGTTCTGTTGGCAAACTAGGGAGTCAGGGGCTTCTACGAAAGCCATAGGAGGATTGGCTTAATCCAGCCATAGCCAGGATTCTGATATCCATTACACCTCGTTAGTCCAAATCCCCGACTACTCATCAGTAATATAGGTTTTTATTAGTTGGTTCTCCGTTTTTTGTTCTCTTTATATATCAAAATAAAGTTTGGGCTCCGAGCGATATCTCTTATAGTGGCTCTCATGTAGGCTGAATACTCACAGCCATTGGTCTTCCTTTGTGTCCAATTTCACCGCCTGTCTACTTGCTTGGTCCGTTTGAACAACGTGTCGTTTGAAAAAAGCCAATAGTAGCATATAAGATGTCTTGCGCAATGACATTTCGTTCGCATCTCATCGGTTACTTTTGCGAAATTAACATACACTTTATATAGTTAAGGGGCAAGCAGCTAGGCGGAATCAATCTAGAAATATTTGAAACAGTCAGTCAGGTGACCAAAGCGGAAGCAGTAAAATGCAACTGATTGATAATTTTGATGCAATAAAGGGGTGGTAAAAGATACATACATATTGAGTGGTGAATGTCAGATATGGTTAGAAAAAATCTACAGAAAAACAAAAAACAAGAGCTGAAATACTGTACAAAAAGTACCAGTTGCATTCTTACCAACAAAGTGAAAGGTTAGTCACAAACTGTTTCTGCGCGCATAAAGAGGGATTCAGTCGATGTATTGCGACGGCTTCAGCAATATTGAGAGCCTGCATTAGCTTGGGTCTAAAGAACACCCTGGAAGCCGTTCTAGGGTCCACTGAGTGGCCGGTCTGTAGAAGGTGTTTTGTAATGGCACTGACGGCACCTATTACAGACAAATAGATGGAGTTGCAATGGGTAGTCCACTAGGACCCGTGCTAGCTGACATATTCATGGGTCACTTAGAACATTCTATGTCCACTGAAATCCGGAACACGTTGTTTTATAAACGATACGCAGACGATATTTTTGCTGTATTCGACGGCCACTGGCAAGTAACAGTCTTTCATGAGCTGTTAAACAGTTTGCATAACAAACTAACGTTTACTCTTGAATTCGAACAAGATGAGAGGATATCATACCTTGACGTTCTTTTGAAAAGGTGCGAGGATGGGTCACTTTCCAGAGGTGTCTACCGCAAATCCACGTGGACGGGACAATACCTACACTTTAAGAGTTTCACACCTATTGCTCAAAAACGTGGCCTCGTTAGGACTTTGTTTCACAGAGTTCGACGTATTGCGACGGATGATGAGCTAGAAAGTGAACTGACGTTACTGCACGAGACTCTTATAGAAAATGGTTATCCCCAAAGGTTTATTGAGAAGTACTCCACTCCACAAACAACGCGGGTTACACCCATTACTGTTCCTCGCAAGCCTGTCTATCTAAATCTTCCTTTTAAAGGTGATAATGTCTCAGCCCTGATCAAACGCCGTTTAGATGCAGCACTCAAGCGCACATACAACGCAGCCCGACTGGTCTACGTGGATGAAACCACCCGTGTTCCAACTACACCTAGAAAAGACGTGGTGCCCCTTTTCGCCCAATCCAATATTGTATACACGTTTGATTGTGTCTGTGGAAGCAGATACGTCGGCAGAACCAGGAGGCACCTCGGCACACGTATCAACGAACACATACCTAAATGGCTTTTGAATTCGGGGGTCGGTTGCGCCGTCAGTGCCATTACAAAACACCTTCTACAGACCGGCCACTCAGTGGACCCTAGAACGGCTTTCAGAGTGTTCTTTAGACCCAAGCTAAAGCAGGCTCTCAATATTGCTGAAGCCGTCGCAATACATCGACTGAATCCCTCTTTATGCGCTCAGAAACAGTTGGTGACTAACCTTTCACTTTGTTGGTAATAATGCAACTGGTACTTTTTACAGTATTTCAGCTCTTGTTTGTTTTTTTTTACGTAGATTTTTTTTTTCTAACCATATCTGACCTTCCCCACTCAATATGTATGCATCTTTTACCACCCATTTATTGCATCAAAATTATCAATCAGTTGCATTTTACTGCTTCCGCTTTGGTCACCTGACTGACTGTTTCAAATATTTCTAGATTGATTCCGCCTAGCTGCTTGCCCCTTAACTATATAAAGTGTATGTTAATTTCGCAAAAGTAACCGATGAGATGCGAACGAAATGTCATTGCGCAAGACATCTTATATGCTACTATTGGCTTTTTTCAAATTTATCGATAGGAACCATTGTTTCAAACATGTAGTTTGTTTTTCATTCGTGATGTTGATTTGCAATCGAATGATGTTGCCCAGTTTCCCAGGTTTTGATTCGTTGCACGATGTTGTTTGTTGGGTTTAGTCGTACCAATCGTTGCGCATATCCGTCCGGCCGTTTCGTCGTTGGACTATTGTTACTTGTATTTGCCTGTTCTAATTTGCCCGATTTTGTGCATCCTGAAGTCATTGATTGATTTCAGCAGCAGTTACACTCTTTCCTTTGTTAGGACCTGTTTTCCTCTTCGTGTATGGTAATGCCAGCGCAAATCAATGCATTGTTGTTTGTGGTAAACAGGATAATAACGATGGTTGCGATGTCAGCTGATTGATTCATGTTCAGGTTTTTAAGGTATGCTCAGTTTGTCATATCCTTCGTCGAGCGCAGATACCCGCTGGGTACCAACCATCCCATGCAGTAATCTACATGTGATGACTAGTGTAAAGGCAGGAAGTTGGACCGTCTCTCAAAGGTTTATCCCATTTAGCAGTAGCATTTTCCCCGCCGAAGATCACAGTATATCTTAATGGCTAGAGTGGATTTATCAACACTACACGCCAGACAACCGATATAGAGGTACACTTTAATAGACTGGAACCGCACACTTTATGAAAACTAGGACAGTTTATCGTGTTATAGCCACAACTTGTTTTTCAACAATTCTTTAGATGAATGAGTGAACGAAATCGGGCAACAGGTAGCCATTTGAAAATCGACTATATCTGTCGTTAATTTGGAAGTCGTTTGTCTATAGTATCCAGAGCCTCGACAACTCGCCACTTGTATTTGATTAAAACTCGACCTTCTCATTTCTGTCCTATCCAGATTCCCGTAGAATTCATAAGTCAATTTTGCAAAACAACTGTTTCCGGTAATTATCATCAGGCTTTTACAGTTACACGGGAATAAGTGCGATTTGTATAAAAATTATAACGGGTTAAACATGACATTAAAATTATAGAAGTGGTACGGATCACAGTCTACTGGGGGATGGTGGGGGTGAAATTGTGGGGGTGTTACACGTGCCTGTCATAAGACATGCGATCACCAGTATCAAGCGGTTCACGCTTGCTCGGGTTTCAAGTGAATGTGGAATGATTGGCCAAGGGAGGTGGAGAATTTGTACGAATTGCTTTTGGGGCACACAGTCAAGGCTTGTTCATTCTGATAGGAATAATCTAGGCGGTTGGTAACAGTCGGATTCTGACAGCTCTGGAGCTGGCTTGACGAACCTTGTGGATGACTCGGAACGCTTCATCGGGATTTATTCGATGGCCGGTGTCGATTAAGCGCGAGCCGATTGCACCGGAAGTGGCCTTTAGCGAACCGTTGCGAAGCCATTTCGGTGGGTGTTCACAAATCCTCTCCGATAGCCGTCTTTTGGTCCTCCCAACGTAACCTGCTTGACAACAACAGGTGAGAGAGTAGATACAGAATGAAGAAGAGACCTTCGGCAAACTATCCTTAAGGTGTGGCATCAGTACCGGGCAGGTGTCGAACGACACCGTAAGTCTCACTTCAGGGTAGGCACTCTCAACCGCGTTTGAAAGTCTGCGGCTAACCATTTCACTGTTAATCTTACCCCTATATGAGAGACAGATGGAAACCGGCTTTTTCTCCACTGTCTGGACGAGTTCAAGTTTTATACTGGAATGCAGATTTTTATCTGATAAATCTTTCTGGACATCCATTTCCGGTGAGAGTTTTTCGAATATATCTTACCTCCTCCTGAAGAGTGTCCGGTGTACAGATCTTTTGCGCTGCATTCAACAGACAACGTACCAAAGCTCTTTTGTACTTCAGCGGGACAAAACTGTGAAAATGCGTGCATTGACCCGTCCATTTTCATTTCAGTTATCATCATCATAACAGCCATGAGCCTGACCAAAAGGTACTGTGGCTCGGGCCGCCGCTCACCTCAACAGTGACGTGGAATATCCTTGAAGGAAACAGTACTACGAAAGCAACAAAGATTGAAGAAGACTAAATGGAAGAACTAGAAATGGTATGGATACAGGTAGGCCATTGACTGTGACACACCGCCATCTCGGATAGCGTCCCTAACCAGCGGTTTGAGTGATCACGAGAACCCGATCCAGGCAGGTTATACCTCCCCACTTTGCTCAGTGGAGCAGTCAACGTCCTCATATTTCGTAACCACGATGTTGTTTGACCACCACGCGGTTTTATCCAACTGTTGGTGGCCTCAGTGTGTGATGCCCGGTACGGTAAACGCTCAGATGGCATACGGAGCACGTGACCCAACCATCGCAAGCTGTGCAACGTAACTA
>QNGE01001365.1:118366-156775 GCA_008508345.1 Paragonimus westermani | reverse complement strand
GGTTGACTTGAGGGACCCCACCCCGAGCCTCTGACTCAAAAGTCTGACCTGCGAGACAACAGGATATGGGGTTTCCTTGGGGGACCCTACCCGGAGCTAATGACTCGAGAGTCTGACTCACTTGGCAGTGAGGGGCTTGCCTAGCCCGAGGGCGCAGTGAATAAGACAATAATGTCAGATTCTGAACACTGCTGCGCGCAGCGAATGTACTTGAAGCTACATCGGGCTTTCGAGAGATAGTTGATGTTTTTCGACCGTGTTGGAGAATACGCCGGCGGTCACGGTCAACCGTCGGCCGGTTGGGGTGCTCTTTGTTTGAGGGTACCTTTTCTAACTCCCTTCTTCCTGATACGGAAGAAAGCAGTGCCGCAACTATGAAAATAGTTCTGCTATATGCCCATAGGATCGTGCCTCACTACCTAAGCACTTCTACGCGGTCAGTAGAGCGACATACAATCCTATGAGTGCAACTGCTTTTCGTCTGACTGCTCCCCTTTGGCCTGCCTGTTAGCTCCCTGGATAATGGAATTAGACCTCATGCTCGGTTGTCCGAGGAGGCTGATCTCGGATTCAAGGTGGACTTATTCAGAGCATCATGTTTTTATGCCTTTTAATGACTTTGATGTCCAGACTAATGGATTTCTACCGATTGATCACCATTTCAGATCTGTAGCTAGAATGTTCACTTTTCCCCCGTTCATTTTCTGCAATAATGTCGGCTAGTTTAAACATGGTTAACAAAGACTTGCTGCTTTAGCAGTCTTACAGAAAGCAAGGTGATTAGTCACAAGAGTTTAGGTGCACCTTTAGCGTTGGGACGCTAGTCACCCTTGACATGGGAAGTGAAGTCGTATACCGTAGACATTTGTTGAAGTCGGAGTAGGCCCAATGAGCATTTCAAAGTGCTCCATCTAGTGGATTCATTGCTTTGTAGGTGTCGCCTAGCAAATCATTTGAAATCGATTTTACTGAAATTTCTTAATCGCGGGTTAACCAGTTGGAATTAGTTAAACGTGTGGTCTATCTTTTACTACGCTCTGGCACTCTGAGTGTTACAAACGGACGAATTTGTTTAAGCGCCTAATTTTGTTACTGACGTCGTGTTTAATATAAGGCCAGTGACTCAGTCACCTCAACTGAACGTGATCTGGCCATGGCAAGCATTTGTACTATTGACTTGTTCCAAAAGGTCATAATGTGAGTCTAGTGCTTCTGTTTGGAAGGATTTGGCTGAAAAGTGCTTGAATGCGAATACTGCTGTTGAATGTGTTGTATATCAATTCCTATCAACCCCATCTCAGACTATCCACTAGCAACTATGTTTTCCCTGGCGTATTTTCCAAAGATATTTTTCTTTTGGCTTCAGTGCCTACAATTTCGGAAAGCGGTTCACACTGCCTTATCTCCATGCCGATGTTACGTGCCCTGTTGCTAAATATCTATGATACAACCATGAAAAAAAAATCGGTCTGATTTTGTGTCTTTTCTAAACTTTATGTATTTTCACAGTTCATTTCCTCCTGATGACTGAAGAATGGTTATGTTTGCCGTTCATAACCATTTAGCACATCACCTATTTGTATTGACTGCACTACATATGATTTGTTTTATTTGAAGCAAATGTTTGTTTTAAGTTTGTTCGATTTTGGTCCTATTGGTATTTCTTTGACTGGAATTTCTGTGCTTCACTTGCTAACATCAACGACAACGTCTAAACTGCACTGCTACGTGAAAATTAAGGGCGTTTATGAACGTCCAGTTGCATACTGTGGTGAAAGCAGGATTTTATAGAGGTAATCTTCGTGAACCCAAGCAGCCCTTATGAACACGTACTTTTTGGTGAGACAGAGGCAGGAGCTGTTACATGACCATCACATTCAAACGGTCACGGCATTGGCTGCACTGGTCAATCGCATGTGTGGCTTTTCCAATCGATGAGATTATACCTCCGAACTGTATAAACGAAAACAAATCGTTGATGGGGATAAAACGGGAGTTTTTACATCGTGATGATACAAAGTAGACTACTTCTGTTTTGCGAGCCTTCAGCCGTCGAGTCTTCCTTGAAAGAAAGATTGTATTTTCACAGTGTGATTTAAGTTTATGTCTGAGAGCTTTAGTTCTTTTCTGATAGAAGAGATTGGTAACCATTCCGTATGTTTGTTGTAAACCCATTGTAGTGTGCAATGTCATTGACAGTTTTTCACGGCCTCTTCATCACAGCATGGCCTACTATTTGGCTTACTATAGCAGAACTGTCAACCTTTTTGTGTTTTACACCCCGAAGTCCGTTCCCGGTACACGTATTACAGACCTGATCCATGTCTTCTTTTCTGTGTCAGCTTCAAACCCATTTGAATTATTGTTTACCTAACCCATCTCACTGTGTTGTCATGGTACTACATGATCCTAGTAACGTTCTGGTTGTCCATTCCAGCAATGTGGAGGCCGGTCTGTTGGGTCAGCAAATTCAGTCGATGTCGGAATATCCTTTTCTCCTCCGGATGGAACCACTTTACCGTAATAACTTGCTGTAACATATCAGAGGCTGTTGGTGATGCCGACACCGTACCAGAACCAGGCATACCAGCCACCCTGATTGGATGGGTTCGCTCGATCCGTCGGCACAAGACCCGCGTATTTTTTAACCTCATTGATGGATCCACTCCGAGAGAATTGCAGGTTTGTTTTTGGACGATTTGATCGGAATGATGACCTCTTGATTAATACTTACGCATGATGTGTTCTGAGAGGATTGTTTCCACAATAGCAACACTGATATCTTCCGAATAAGGAACAGGGTAGATATACCTTCATATTAACGTTAATGGGGTCATTTTAAAAACATGCTTCTGTTGTAACCAGTTAGTGGTGCGCACTTGACAGATGGCTTACATATTTTGAGGGACAGTTCAGCTGGCCTCAACTGAACTGTATGAACGACGGGATTCAAGTGATCACATATTGTATTCTGGATGACCCTCCATCAGATTCAGAAGCGGACATGGAGCAGATCCTTCTGTTTTTTTTCAAGGGTGGTGAACAGAGCTTTATGTTAGAGCTAACGAAATTCTTTCAGGCTTTTTGTATGATCGAACGGCCACGTGGTTGGTGTTCATTATCAACCCTTCCTATTTCCAAGAGGGGAACCCACTTTATGTGAACGCCAGAGGCATCAGTCTGGTGTCTGTCGCATCCAGGTTAACCACCTGCTCTATCTTATGTGGAAAGACAGATTGACAAACAACAAGCAGGAATCCGATCCAGTCAAGTGTGAAACGGTCACACTTTTTCCATGCGACGGAAGCCTCATCACTGTGATAGGCAGCCGACAGTCTCGTACGTTTTAGACATACAGCTTACCGTCCATTTTGCTTTTCTTAACGTTCCCTGTAAATGTCTGTTTTGTAAAGAGTTTCAGGAAAAGTACTTATATCACCTAAGATCATTGTATGATTACTCCATAAACAGAGGGAGCTTGTAGACAACTGTGTCGGGTGTTCATCACTTCTAGTGGTGTTTGACGTGAGCGATCGATGTTTCCTATCCTGTTCAATTTAATCACGGGTGACATTCTAGTGAGTGCGCCTTAGATTTCCAACAAACCTGTTGTTGGATTACTTCCTGTTGATTAGTTACTGCTCATTCCTCGTGCAAATGAAATTGTCTTGTTTGGCCCTACCATTCCGTTGAGTAAAATGTGTACATGTCACCTTACCCTGTTGGGTCTTCGCGATCGATCAAGTTGGTAATTTAAACTACCATCCGAGATGACGGCTTGCAATTGTCAGCGGCGTATCTGCATCCGCAACATTTCTAGTTCTTATGTTCAGCCTTATTTTGTTAATTATTGTTCTTTTTCAACCTTTTCTGTCTAGGATATTCTGTGTCACTGTTGCGGTTCGTTTCGACTCGAGCCACATTATCTTGTGGTCAGTTTCATTGCCGTTCTGTATGCATGAATGAATGAATCACTTTGAGCCAGAGTGACTGGGGCTGCCGTCTAATCAGTTTAAATCATGCTGGGCTGGCCAGCTGGGCCTAGTTTACAAATGATTGTTTACGATCGCCTAAATATCAGACTTGTCCCAAATGTACACAAAAGTAGCATCTTTGTTCGTTGTTAAACAGTTACTCATTTAGCATCACTCATGTTAACACCCGGCTTCCCCTCAACGTACCTCATTTTCCCCATTAAAAAACGCTCATTTGGTCAATCACGATGTATGAGAGTTTCTTCCAGATTAACCTTCAGTATCGATTTCTATTTAGTTGACTTTCGAATCGCCAGACTCGTTTTCTTTGATCACGTTGACCACCATTTTAGGTATATGCTGTTCAGTTTCTTGATTTGATGCAAAAGTGCAGGTCATTGTTCACTTTGTGCACACCAGTGTAATCTTTTCGTTCGATCAGATTTTTCGGTCGATGACAAGGTGATATTCTCTACTTATCTCCTGATTGAATTGGGGACACACTGAGATATAGCGCATCACCCTTCTTAGCAAAAGATAGCCGGCTTTTGTATTTGAAGACGGTTGGAGTGACCTGATCGATCAACTGACAAAAATGACCAAAATATGATAACACCAAAGAAGAGCTGTGACGGATAAGTGCAAAAGGTATGCGTACAAATAAAACGGAAGACGTATCATTAAAAATGGAACGGGTCACTGACAAATCGAGGTCCATTGATTTGAATAGGCTACCACACAAGAGAAAGACAGCTCCAGAGGGTAGAATCGGACGACGCCGGATAAATAATTCCACACACGGTGTGAGATGACGAACGTGAAACGTTGTTTGCTCAGCAGATACGCGGAACTGAAATATTTCACCGTGCAATTACTCCACCAACGAGAAAATTCACAAAGTGACGATTTGCGGAAAACCCCGTTGCCAATCAAATTTAAAGGTGATGGGAATGCTTTCAAATAGGTGTACAGAAGAAGTTAACAAAGCGGTATATATAAACCGTACAAAAACGAATTAAAAAGTTTAACTATGAACTTTAGAAACTACACAGGCACTTTAATTACAATCGACTTACGACTTTCGATGGTAGTTCTGTCACGTATTAGCAGCGTTTACAATCGCTTGGCAGTCCAGACAAACTTTTCAACCAGTGCACTTCACACAAAGTACCGGGCTCGTGCATCGATTGTGTTAAAGTCATTTAACCCATACGGCATATCCTCTTCTGAACCGAAAGTTGTATTTGGGCCATCGTTCTCGTGTGGCGAGTGCATTGACCACTACTCCACTTGGTCGTTTGGGGCATAACTGACTCGATATATCTAATTGTTCGACTACAGCTCTTCGCGGGTAATGTTCAGGCCACTCGATCTTCTCGAGAAAAAGACGCAGTAGTCGTCCAGTTCACTCCACTAACTAACCGACCGGTCAGGACCGTTCAGTCGGGTTGGAATCAATGGCTTCCCTGCATCTACTGGAAGTTGTTTTCAACAAGGGCTCTGCGATCGTTCAATCACTAACCGTGTTTATCGAGTGCATCGTAACTCACCAACACTTACTGCTTGGGCACCAAAACTTGGTGAAATGTTTGCGGTCCAACACCGGACCCGGTTGTTTATTTTAGAGTTGACAAGAATGCTTTGTTTTATTAATAGCTAGGTTCAAGAACTTATGCCCGTTTAACTTTCTGTCGTGTCGAGCGATTTTACGTTCCTGCTTTGCTCGCATTAGTCGCTAAGCAGATATCCTCGGCCGATCTCTGGTACACAGGGAGTGTTGTTGCAGCTTATTTTTGTATCAAGGACCTGATTTTCTCATTCCTGTATGGGAAATAGAAACCGATCCTCTTGGTTTGTTCACTGGTCATCACGTTCATTTTGATTCATGTTTGTTAATTTCATTTAGCCGTCTGAAGTCAGTACGTCGTTATACCAAAATCCTGCGACATGTCTATTATCTGTTTTGACAAATTGGATAAGGTGAAGTGATCGTTTTACAGCTCTTCAAATGTAGCTAGTTTGTTCTCAGCGATGTTAATACTGTATGAATCAACTAGATTGAATGAGTTATTCAACAGGCATCCTTACTCTTCTTGTTATGCTAGAAACGCAAGTAGCTCATCCACCGTTATCACTCGAGCTAACAGTAAAAGGTACAAAAGACCCCCCAAGCAGATACCGTTGATCTTTTCCGTTCTACTGTTCCTGATGGGTGCAGTTTTTGGACATTTTCACGGCCTTATAACCATCTCGCTATTAGTTGTTCATATGGATCTAATTACTACGACTACGCTGCGCACTAAATAATGTTCGTCTCATTTCAACACAGGGCACAGTCGACACTAGGATCGCTCAATTCCCTCGGCATAGACAAGCATTTCTGTTACGTTGGTTTTTCGAATATGATCACACCTTAACACACCAAATTGTGGAGCAACGACTAGTTACGTAAGACATCTAGTCATTCAGAATCATTCGATTGATAGAAGTTGACTACGAGTGAACATCGTATGGCGCGAACATTGTAATGTTGAGTTGTTGATGTTTTGAATGCTACGTTGAAAATTTCTACGAACACCCGTTCTTCGTACAAAGTGAATCCTCAATCATCTTCTGTGTTATCATTCACCCGTTTCATTCCCATTATGTTTTAATCACTCTTCAGATCGTTTGTTGTCCGACTACGATTCGGGGCGCAATTCATGTGGGTAGTGCTGTTTCCGTCAAAGGTCATTTCGTCAGCAGTCGGCCTGGTTCTGACCGCGTCGTTTCCTCGTCCACTGCTGACTTGCTGCTGCATGGTGAACTAGTGGCCGACGATGTACGTCCACTGGACAGTAACTTGTCTGTGGACTCCTCCGAATCACGACGCGTCTTAGGCACAAATGGACCTAGCACTCCGCGTCCTGATTTGGGTCTGCTTCGTTCCGCAACCGGTCTTCCTTGGCGCCATCGTCTTCCGGAATTCGCAGCCGTCCTACGTCTACGTGCGAAAGTGAAAAACCTAGTGCATCGTGTGATGCAAAAATTGGAATACCTTGAGGTTTGTAATTTGCAGCGTTCCTTGATACTGACTGGTTTGTCGTTAACTGTAAGCGTGTGATTGCTTCCTGCCGGGTGGAATATTTCCAATTCACAAGCGTTTGTTCAGGAAGTACATATACAGAATGCTTCTTCACTGTTCTTCAAAGTCTCTGTTCCCACACTGAGCAATGTAATACGTTCATGGACTTCCTTTTACCTCTTTACATTGTTAATGAGGGAAGGTAGTTGCCAGTGTAGCTTGCATTATGTAGAAAGTTTGAACGGAATACTTGTGAACGTTTACATTCATAGATTCGGCGATATCGAACCAGTGGTGTCTATTGTAGGTTGTTGGGGAAGTTTTGACCCATGAATACAGTTAGGTAGTTTCCACGGTATCCCATGGCTTACTAGCCCATCTTGATGAAGTTTGGTTACTTTTCCTACAACTTGCCTAAATGCTGAATTGAGGTCGGCCATATCTATTTTTATATCACATCTTGAGATTTCTATCCTTCCGTATTTCGTTGAGCCTGTGGAATGACTTGTGCAGATTACTCGTGAATATTAAAGTACACTCTAATTATCTCGTACTCTGTTGAAACCTAATCCATCGGTTACAGTTTCGTCAGTTTATTGAGATAAGAGTCCTTACTTTTGCTTTCCTGTTTGGTCAGGGAGTAGATTGTATTGGACGGCTTACTAATATAACGGTAAAGTAGCTGAAGTGGATTGTGAGCACCTAAAGATAAAGCCTTCAGTTACATCATCATCGAAAGCTGGAACACGATGAAGCTACCTTCCGTCAGAGGTGTACATTTTGTGACCTTTGAGAATAGGTCCAGATGATGACTGATTGAGTGAGGTTTTAAAACTGTCTACAGATCCAACATGAACGCACAGTTAGACAGCGCGTTCTGAAACAGGCTGATTTCAGAAACAAAATCGTCATGTCATGACCGGCTGTGTAGGATTTTTGTGCCAGATTATCGGATCACCTCTCTGGTATCTGTTATACACTGACGACTATCCAAATGTTACTAGCCTTTTCGGGTTGGAGAGTTTTTTGTGTTCCATGACATTTCTTGTTGTTCCCCTTTGTTTACCTTACGTAAGTGCCAGAAAACAACTATAAGCGATTTCGACAAAACTGACAGGTGTTGTCTATGATGTTATGGTTGCGAAGGCTAAATCACTGTGTAGAGAAGTAACTCATGAGTTAAGTTAAATTCTGCTGTTACCCATTTTGCTGCGGAACGAGATTTTGTCTGTGATATTAGGCACATCGTGATCGTTACTGTGGCGTATGCATTCATACGTTTACTGTATAACCGGTAGGGTTCACAGCCCAACAAGTTAACTCACTCATGCCTTTATCGTTGATACGATCTATTGCGTCTTTTAATGGGCTACAGACGAATGATAAGTGGGATGTGACGTTCCGCTTTCCAGGTGTTACCCTGTTTTGTTTATTCGTGCGTGAAACGTCAGTAAAATCACTGAAAAACAAGCATTTCGCTCTTTAACCAAATGATCCAAATGAGGTCCCCTATTTCGGCCGAGGCAGTGGATTAATAGCAAGCGATCAAGTACGGTCTAACCGACGGGTGCTCTGTTCATTCCTTTACAAGGTTTGCACAGGCTGATACAGATTTAAAATAGTTGACTGTGATCTTCCAGCCGATCTTTTACAATCAAAGTTGTCTAGTTTGACGTATGTTTCAAAAAAGAATTCATTTCCTAGGATTGTTTGGTTACTGGAAAGCCATCAACTTCGTACAACCCGGTAAAATGCATGAATCTGCGCGGTTGTTTCATCTGTTTAAATGGAATTTGAAATAGCATCCGACCAGACCTGCGAATCTTCGAAAATGAATTTTTGTAATTTTGTGAAAGTCCGCGGTTTCCAAATGAACTCAGTGTGCTAACCTCGACATACTAGTGTTATATCTGAATAAAAATACAAAAGTTCATCAACTTCGAACTTACTAATATTCCTGGGGATATCGGTTCGTATTTACAGTAACAGCGAGGCACACTGTGTCCCAGAGATAAACAACAATTTATCCATTCGTACTAACTATGCGCCGTATTGTGGGTCGAACCTAGGTGTTCTTCTCAAAAGTAAGCAAGAGTATCGTAAAGGAAAAGTCTATCGAGAGAAAAAGGATTACTAGGTGCTATCTTAACATTGTTGGTTCGACGTAAAACCGTGTACCTACCTTTCACCTGGTGGCTTGCTCTTAACTTGCTTGACACGGTCTCACTTGCTGAGACCAAAGCCCGAATCTGCGTAGCCGTCCGGCCCAACGCATTACGCAAACCGAACTATCAAAGTGAAGGAATAGTCCAAGGGAGGCAGTGACATATTGACGTTTGGGCTAATGTTGTCTTCGTTGGTTGCTCGGCGATTTTAAGTAACATTTGGATTTTCTTCAATTAACAGTGATCCGCTCTCCGAGTCTGGTCACGTTGTTACCAATCCGTCTATATATTTGCTAAATTCCCTCTTCCGAGGACCGAATTTCTATTTGTTTCTCGTGGTTCTTCGATCCGCTTCTGAATCAAGGCACGTGGTATCTCGTGATGTTTAGTCAGGGTTTTATAAGGTGTTTCTGCGCTGTACTGTTGTTCACGTGTCTCACTGACAGCGCATGTGCTATTCGGTGCTCCGCAGAGCATCTGTTTTGTTGTGCATAATATGCGTGTTCTTATTTTGATTACGGAATTTCACAGGCTCTCTCTGTAATTGTTGTTCTAACGTAGCTGTCCTATCTTGCCCCGATAGGAACTCTGAGGTGTAACGTTGTCGTAGAAATCAATTTGATGTCAACAAGGTTCCGATGAATAACCACTGATTTGCTTAATTTAACTCGAACATCAGTCACATTTGATCATAGTTTTCACGTTCGAACATGCCCTTCAACCAACCTAGTAATGTTAGCGTTTCTTTTCGGATGTATGTTGATTAATTTGCGAAGGCTCCCATCTCAGAACTACACAGATTACGCTCGGTAGGTGCAGCACCCAAGCTGATCAATAAGCAATGCTCTCGGCGTTTCCAAATTCCAAACTGTTACTTCAAGATCGTGAGTGTTCATACTCATCTCTTATTTCATGTGGTTCGTTTTGGGTTACACGTCGTTGTGCCTATTTGGATAACGTCATCTTCCTAAAGTACAGTGTATGTTGAAGAACCATAATGGACGTCAGCAAAAGCACATTATATAAATATATATATATCGTACCAGAAAGTGATGAGGATCGTAATCACTTGGTGTGAAAATCTGCTCTCACGTGTTGGCTCTTTCTCATCGTCGCAACTATGCTCTTTTTACACGATTATGGTTTATCTCCTACTCCACCTACCACTTGCAGGGAACATTTCGCTGCGATCCCTGAGTCACTCAGGTTTGTTGTATGGTCAATAGCTTATAGGGGAGGTCGTAAGCGTACCCTATTTTTGCACTTTTAATTTGCCACTTAAACGCACTATCTGGTTTATTCTTTTTCTGTCCTGACTGAGAGGAATGTGAGGTGGGTACGGCACGTGACTTGACCGGCATCGCTCCAATATTTGTTGCAACGATAATACATTATTATGCCTGCTAATAGAAACCCATTAAAACACTGACGTATGTCCCGAAGTCCACTATTAAGCTTTCAGCGCTACTGAATCGCCATGTTGCTTTCAGGAAACTGCAGTTAACTCTGGGACATTTTGCTTACCATCCCGCACCAAACGTAACACTTGGGGCACTGCTGGTGAACTTCAGTGGCATCCTTGGCTTGTAGTTTAACGCTTAGAAATCCGAAGCGGTGCTATGGAGTCTGGGTACACTTCAATGGTAAAAATCCGCTAACTTCGTTCTGCCTGCAGATATACGAAATCCACAGTTTGATAGAACTAACTTACTCCTAATCAACGCTTTTATGAAGCAGTCATTGTACAATGTCCGACCTCAATGCCTAAAGCTAGGGAGAAAGGGCGCCGATGACTTCGTAACCTACTCTAGAACTATGAATGACGAATTTAAACAGTTCAAACTCCGCCACATGACCAGTGGTCACTTCAACTGCCTAATCATCGTTTAAATTGTCTCAGAATACAGATGTCCGAACATACACTTTAATCAGAACAAAGGGAACACATGGATGGCTGTCAAAAACAGTTACATTAGAAAGTGAGCGCATTTTCAGCCTCAAACATGGCGTGATTATGGTAATAAAGTCACTGCCAAACACATTTGTTAGCCATTGCGTCGGCCATTAAAAACAGTACGTAAACAAATCGTCATACGACTTACCAGTGCCGCGATGAGTGGCACTTCTGTAAACATTGTCCTTACTAGAAGCACAAGTGGCAATTAGGACCACGAAGGTCCTGAAGGAGGTGGTTGTCGACCACAAATGCAATACAAACCAATCTCCAGCATAGTCCGGTGATCAGCAGAAGCCAATCCCTTCTCAATCATGTGCAAAGTCGACGTCAACATAATACTCAAGTACATGGCGGTTGATATTGGTTTTCGAGTTCAAGTTCAGCTCGACACTACATGAAATATTGCCCGGAGTTTGCGTCACTACCGTAGGTCTATTAGAGTACCCAGATTAGTGAAGATGCGGTATATCACCGCAAAACGTCTCACCTATATTACCTGGGTGGTCGATTGCACGATCACACATGGCAAAATTTGGTCGAGAAACACCTGCCATTTCACTGATTGGATCTCCTAGGAATGGACCGGATAGAGTAGTCTTAGTTTTACTTAGGCGGATTGAACAGGAAACGTGCCCGTCTGAAAACGAAAAGTGGGCCAGCACAGCAAATCTTCAAAACGTTCCTGTACCCTACTGTTTGATACCAAATCCTGCTACTATTGAGAAAGACTCGCTGATGATAAGCGTGATCAGACGAAAGCTGAAGGCAGGTTGGAAATCGGGGACTCCTGAAACCACTGCAACACTGGGATGACAAAAACGCGGAGTCCGATTCATGATATCGTAACTGCGATTGTAAGCAGCCCGCTTGGGTCTCGGAATTCATGCTTCAACACTCTATTTGGTGTATTAGGACTCGTCGATTTGGGTGGCACCATAGGTCCGTACAGGATATAGCAGCGGCGGTCCTGTCTTTCTGATAACGGCGGAAATGTATCCGTTGTTAAGAAATATCTGGTGTTCAGCCGGCCGCCTACCAGTTGAATTTCTCAGGGCTGTGCAGCAGCACCTAATTGTCAGCTGTCGGAGGGGTTTCATTTGAAACAGTATGAGTGGATCCGTGATTAGTATGATTTTTCCAGAAAGTAGTTGTTTTCCAACTTATGGCCCTTCGGTATGCAATCTTGTTCTCTGGATCTCTCTTTTACACCATGATTATGGCGTATATCCTAAGGCTAGACCTCCCAGCACACAGGCTTGCATTTCTAATCGATAAAGATGAGGACAGGCTTTATGTTTTTGTTTACATCAGTTCACCCACAGCTAGTGAGATGATCACCTGGACACTATGACTGTTCCTCAATGTGTGCTTCGGAAAACGCCAGTTGCAGTTTGTCAAATAGTGGAAGGTTGGACAGTCTGCATTGACAGTGTTGTGTTGGCTGAAAGTTTACGACAAGGCGGGAACTTGTAGACGAGACTGTTGGATAAATTTGGAGGTGTTCATGCAGCGATGTCCTAATTTCCGAGAAAACCCTGTCTATGCCGTTGAACACCAACTCTAGCTATCGCCTATCGTGTTGGGGACTTCGTGATCACCCAGTTGGTTGATTGAGATCGATCTAGCCACAATCAGCGGTCTGTACAAGTTTAATGTTTGTCTGTTGTTCGGATTTTTCCCGCGGTATAACTTTTTCGTCCATATTTTGGCGAACGGCTGTTTGTGCTACATTATTTTGAACACCTGTAGGGTGGTTTGACGAACTGTTTTTGTGTGTTCGCTATCAGGCCAGCTTCATAACAATTTGTATCATTACTACCGTTAAGCGAGTGTAGTCAAAAGTAATTACATCAAACACGTTTGGGTGGAGGACGATCGAGTGTCAAACTTGGCTCCTTGGTGTGTAGAGTGAGCACCCAACTATGGTTTACTTAACCGAATTCCAAACGCCTCTGCTTCTCGTACCCTGAGTCAACGAGGTTTGTCACAGTTACACTTTTGGTCGGCCATTTGCGAGCGATGTTCAGGCATTCTCTTAGAAATCACTAGATTATGCGACTGGCCTAACTTACCCAACAGAGGCATATGAATGAGCAGACACAAAAGTGTTGCACATTTAGGCGGCACATCTCTGACCTCTACGTGATCGATCAGGTTATAGCTGAATGAGAGTTGCTGTCGCACCACACTATAAGTCTTTTTGGTTGCATTATTTATTCTGCAGTCCGCGAGATCACCCGTTATGGACTAACGTCGGGTAACTTGTTTTACACTGAGGGGAAGTTTGCCGTTTTGGTACTGTCATATGCATATTTCCATCAACGCATTTTACGAGACAAGTGTCCCGTGCGAACATCCTCCGTAAGCATGTCCGTTACATCTGATTAGTCTCATTGGGACGTGTATACATTCCACTACGTGTAATTTGCAGATGGGCTTTCTCTTCCGGCTAGTAGAGACGAAGCCGGGAAAAGTGCATCTACTGGCTACTCTAATAGTCAGATTTCCTGCACACACCACTGCGGAAGCGATCAGATTCCGGTTGAGTAATCCACGGTTGAGCGCTCAAGAGATTTTTTTAAACGGTACGATTACCGCCATTCTGCCATTGTCTAATCTACAAATCTGGGGGCCAGTTTGGGCACTTAATTGCCCTTCCTTCCGAAGTTGTTTGACGTAATTATGTGTCAAATTCCTGTTGATTGCTAGCTGGGCAGCTGTGGTTTTATAAGTTATTTTGTTGATCCGTTGATATATGGACTGAATCCGTCTGTTCGCCAAACCACTCCACTTTGGCGGAGATAATATCGTTACTTGAATCACTTTGTTACAGTTATTGATAGCTCTCTTAATATGAGACCGTTTTTCTCCCTTACACATGTGAATAACGAAAACCAAGCTTTCGATATGAATTCAGTTAGTTCTCTTTCTTTAGCTGCAAACGTGTGACATGCACCAGAACAATCGGTCAAGTAACTGACATTCAAATTGATGATTACGACTGTTTTCGTGAAACATGGCTAGAAGATGGATGTAATGTAACATTCGGGCTGCGGCTAGTTATTGACAAAATTTCAATGATCCTGAGCAGTTTAACACAGCTGCACATAATGTTCACGCGAAATGGTGCAGTTACTTCTACCTCGTATATGGTCATTGCGGTATCTAGGGCTTGGTTGATTGAAGCACGACAACTGTTCGGCTGACTCATCGATTGGCGTGGCAGCTTTTGCAGATTCTTAATTGCTCGTTCCTCCAGCCGTTTGTTTCCCTGCGGTCCAGTGACGCTACAACTGCGAATGAACCAACTGTTTGAGATAGCAGAATTTGACCTTTTGGCTGATACCACTGACACATTTCTGATGCACAATGAGACGCAGTTAGCATTATACTCCTCACTTAATCCCAATTCAAGACTGTCTCAACCCAATCATAAAGTTTTCCTGTTGTACAGTAATCTTACGCATGCTATTTTTCTGTACGGTAATTTGTGCCGCATTTCGAAAATGCATTTGACCATAACGTTCGGTGTACGTGCTAGTAACCCCGAATACTTCCCTGATATTTTTTACTGTGTGCAGTTTACTGTGATGCAATGTCTGAACGGGAAAGCGTTTGGGCTTATTCGCACTGATCAGAAACAAAGCTGAATTGACTACATCGTTTCGTTCCGTGATCACGACATACAGCCATTCAAATTTATTGAAGCTTTATTAAGTGCCCGTCGGAAGCGTTCAGTATGCGCTCAGGTGCTGTAACATTTTCTTTATGAATGCTTTGTGTCGCCTGCTGAATTTTAGGCCATTTCAAAGGAGATCGCTAGTAATATTTTCTTCTGTTTACTAATCGCTCGTCCACTTTATCAGATGTTACCTGTTTGTGATCGAAAATAACCTAAGAAACGAGTTTATGTGACAAACTTTTTGCTCTCTGTATGTTATCAAGATATAGAAAATATCAGCTGTCACATCCACACAGGTTTTACTTGAGGGTCTGAACTTCAGCCTCCGGATCACCCTACGGTTCGCACTGATGAGTGTAACGGATATTGTCGTGCAGGCAATTGACAAGCCATCGATATCTGATCAGTTTTACCCCCGTATTAGTTGATGACCGGGCATTCTCTTTTTTTCTGACTGGGTTCAATGTGGTATTGTAATTGGTTGGCAAACCCCACCCGGTTTCTCCTGGTTGCTCGTTTCAAAGTTCCCATCGGTTTTTAGTCACAATTAACCTGCTACTCATTGTTCCATTGAAGATGTGTGATTTCATGGGTTATGTATGTATGTATAGCGGTGTTTTTTGAGGGCGTGTATAGAGCGACGCTGCTTCAAGTTTCCAAGGAATCTGGAATTCAGATGTCAGCTTTCAAGCTTTTACGTTTTAGATCGGAGTCAGTTTACTCACTTCGGTTGTCAAACCTCATCGACACATATCACTGGCTTAGGTGTTCTACAGGGTGCAGTCCTGTTCTCTTTCTTATTTTCTCCTCATTTTGCATCCATGCCAGTAGACAATCACATGTTTACAGTCAAATATGAAAATGACGTAGAGATTGGCAACACGCACTTAACCAAAATTCTTTTCTTTCACTCTGCTGGACAGTTTATTCGAGCTAGCACCTTGGTCAGAATCTCGCAGTTTGTCTCTTGTTACATCCAAGCGTGTTGACACTCTCTTTACACTCATGAATAGGAACCAGTATGAGAAACTCTCTACTGCTTGTTTCACTCTTCATGTAAATAACGAACCGTTACGTCAGTTGTTCTTCGCTATTTATCTGCGGACTACTTTGAATAACATGACTTGGTTACTTCATGTTATTGATGTTTTCGCCAAAGTACTGGGGCTTTCGTTTTATATCCGCCGCTTAAATTCTCTCTCTCCATTCCCCACCACTTGGATAGTCGATTTACGAAAGCTTGCATTGCATTGTTCACTTCCTGGTTTTCCGGGTTTACTGTCAAAGGACTTTGAACTGTGTGTTGGATTCTAAGAACAGCTCTCCCGTAAACAATTCGTTGAACTCGCCATTTTTCACCATTTCAAAATGTGTGAACATTTTTCAGCAAAAATCCTGTCGGACACAATTCACCCCATGTATTTGGATCTCTCGAAGTGTGTTTCCACATCCCTCAGTAGATCCCTGTACAGACATTTATTTCCACGTACCCAGCCTGGTTATTTTCCCACTGTTTTATTTAAACACATTTCTACAACCTTGTCACCCCTCATTTAATCAAGAAAACACGTCAATAGGTATTTTTCACAACTGATAATTATTGTAGCGGATTTCTCTAACCTGTCATTTCAGTTCCACGGTCGTACTAACGACTTTGTAACTTGTGCACACTTACTTAAATGTCCCGCATTTACTGAAGATGTTCGTACGCGAAAAGGTTAATATTTACCTATCGGGATGTATGAAGCATTTTATCGACTTGACTCGATTTGATTTAAAATATCAAGGTCACATCTGATGTAGCTTCGGCCACTTGTTCTCTCCCTAGTTTTTTGTTCTGGTATGAAGTTATGACATTTGTACGCAATCCAACTGTCATTCCAAATGTTTAATCTTCATAGATCACGAGCATTATCTCATATACGCCCTGTACGACAGGACGCAAAATTAGACTAAAGGTGGAGATGTTTAACTCTCTTGAAATTCAATTTTAAAAAATGATCATCTTTTTCCACTTATTGATTACACTTTTTTAGCTACCTGTTGTGTCAATCTCTTTACCAGTTATTCAAAGCAAAACAGATGTCGACCATTATGACTGACTTTCAGTATAACAAGATGTGATTCAAAGGTCATTTTGGTACCTAACTTCAGTGTCTTTACACTCATTGTGCAGTGGACTCCATGTAAAACTGTGCGATCAACATGACTGAGCATCACTTCGCTACCTCGGCAACATCCATAGCATTGCTTATTTTAGATTAACATTCACACTTCCCGGATTGAACAGTAACGTTTAAATTGCCTCAGTGATAAGAGCAGTGCAGTCTAGTTTGTCTTGATGCTCTTTTTAGGGCTAGATTCTGATTCAGCTGATGTACCAATGATAGATGTTTGCTGGTCGCACGATATGAGTGAATTGATCATACTGGACGGTAATTCAGGCACCAATCCTCATACTTGTTCGCTACAAGACTTTTCGTTGGTTTTTATATCTTTTCTTTCTGAGGATTATGTTGAGTTCATCAAGGATCACGGCTAGACTATCGAACTATAGGCCTGATGTGAAAATTCATTGAGTTGTTTGTTTGGTTTGTGTTTGATCGACATGTCAAACTGCTGGAGCAAAATAGAAAGGAACGTTACGTGGAGTGGTTGCACAGTTCTACCGTGGTTAATTTTGCGTTGGATCAGTGTTTTTTATGTGACCTTTGCTGACAAAATTCATTGTTTTGCTTTCCAATATGATGTATGGATTGATTGCGAGATAGATCTTTCTGACTTAGCTATATGGACGATACCGATTAAAAATAGTGTGGCCATCTAATTTTACTCCGGCGGTACGTCATGGAGTCATCTGCACTCAGATTTCCGAATGAGTTTTGGTGTGGCTACAAATAAACATGAAAGCTTTGATAATGAGGAATCCGGCGAACCATCTCAAGAGGTCGAGGATGTTATGTGTTATAAACGGGCTTCTATAATTATATATCGCTCCATTAAGCGAAAATATGGTGAATTTCGAGAGGTCGTGACAATCCGAATGCGCTTCACTTTGGACGCAGAATCTGTCATTCATCCATTCCAAGTGTCTGACTGAATTCCCGTTCTGAATTATATGCACACTGTTGTTGTCATAGTGACATCGTTATGGTTTGATTACTCTCTCTCTCTCTCCTTCAACATATGCGCGCGTAGAACCTTTGAATTGAATCGATTGCTTAATGTGTTTGGTGCCCTCATCAGTTGTTGTTTCATTTTCGCTTGTCACAATCTGTCGAAAGTTTAGTTGGTTAGCAGGAATATCTGTCATAAGCTTGACCTTTAACAGTTAACATGGGCTACCTTATGGCACAACAGATTGGACAGTTAATTACTTATAAACAAATGCTATAGTTCACTACCGACGGACATCGCATTGAGTTGAAGATATGGCTATTTTGAAACTCATCGAAATTTTACTAAATCAGGCAACACTACTCACCAGGAAGAACCACTCCAAGAGGTGACACTCACGCGTGAACTGAACATTTTCCACATCTGGAAATTTGTGTGTATGAACAAACCTCGTAGAGGTTTATGGGAAACATCTTTTGACGTTCAAACTGGACCCAGTGTTCCCTGAGAAAATCACTACGGCGAACTTATTAGACCGAACCCAGTAAGTTTTCACACCAATCCCAGGACAGATTACTAAAGTGTATAGGCCCACTGGTTCCTAAACTTACTTCGCGCATTGACCCATCAAACTATACCTTTATCTACAACCGACCATGGAATTTGGTCAGGCCTTTTCAGCCCTAATTCTGGTCTCGTAATCACATCAGACCAATATCCATTAAATAGATGTTTTAACGTGCGAAGACCCTCTCTACAACAGGCATGACCTTTTGAAAGTAGGATTACACAGTGACTAATCGAAGCTTTGTTTTGGAAAGGCAATGTGTGAAACCGTAAACAGCATTAACACTTGCACCATAGGATAGCGAAACCCTTCCACTGGGAGCTAGAGCAAACAAAACTACGGTTGGTCCATTTTCTTCAGGTTCCTTAAACAATGAGCAAACTGAATTTCAGTTTAATAAAACACTTTTCCTCATATTGCTCTTCTTAACTTGTCCTGAATCCGGTGAAAGTGGTGATTATTTGTGTTTTGATAATCAGGAGTTCCTGAGTTCGATTCATTGTTGTTCAACTCCTGTTTAGAACTCGTCTGTCTAACTTTGTCTCAGCCCACACACACTTGTACGGTTGCACAACAACAAACGCCCAACAATGTGATGCTCGCTAGTTCGTTGTTTGCTTTCTATCATGTATTGTGAACTGTTTATAGATACGCCTAATGTTTACACCAATGTGTGCCCCATCATCGTTATGATAGTTGCTCAATACTCTAAAAAGAATGGTCACTGGTCAGTGTGTTTCCTTTCGTGTTTTCGTAATACCTTAAAACATCAGTGGCATTCTTGACGAGATCCCGATATTTATCACACGGTTCTTGTACATCTGTACTGTGTCGCGCTCAAATTTTTGTTCGTGTGAAAATTCGATCGAACCTCATGGACTTCGATCAGTTTGCTTATTTGTGCTCATGCCCAACACCTAATGCTCTCAATTTTCCAGTTCGCTTACCTCTGTTTTTGTTTGGTGGAAAACCTTCCCTGCTGTTCGCACATTTCCCTTTGACTGCAAGTACAGATTTGGCACCATCAGTGTACGGACGTTACACCACCCTTCGAGCGGATTCGGCGTTCATTCGCTAGTCATCAGCCTTCTACATTGTCACTTTACGAGTCATTGTCCGTGAACCCAGTTTTGATGACTAAACCACATCATCATTAAGCACCGGGTGTGATGTTTTCCAGAGGGCGTTCCTATTCATGTTCTTGCTTTCATCTGAGACATTGTCTATGCCACTTCGCAATCAAACTTTTAATGCAAATACGCCGGTGTTGTACATCAAACACCCTATTAAATCTTGTTCACTCACCTTGCTGGACAATTCGCTCAAACTGTCAAATTGATCGTATTCCAACAGTCTGTCTTTTCATAAATCCAGGTGTGTGTTGGCATGTTGTTTTCATATGTGAGCTATGAGGTCATTTTTAATTATTTCCAAAATTCAGTGAAGTTACTTCTCGAACAGAATGCAAATGACATCCGTGGTATACGTCGCAAATAGTTAACTCGATGGTTTGAATAGAATACGTTATACATCAATACTGTTATTCGACGGCAAATCATTGGATGGTTCCCGCAGGCTCAAAACCGTTAGTCCCCTAATTGGTGCTCCCAGACTCTTAATACCCGCCCTTGACTCTTTGATGGCAAAATTACAGTAGGCTTACTGGACATCTCTGCATCGAACAACTCGCCACACACTGGGATCAGGAGAACAAGTCCTCCCAAGACTTGGTTAAGTTGTGTTTAATTTACGACTTTTAAAATCGGGTGGTTGCCATCGTACGGAAAAGCCCATCCTACGTGGACTAGATGCTGCCCAGTTGAATCTGCGTCAGAGCCATGAATGTAACTTCACCGAGCAAGCTAAAGAGACAGAAAAACCGTTCCTATGAAGGAATGCCTGCGTGCTGCTTTTGTGTTTGCTCCGACAATCGGTCAGATAAATAACAGGTGCACTCGTATGATTGTATATTGCAATGTTGATCACGCAGGAGTGTTTGGATAATGAAACAGTGTAATATGGGCGCACAGCAAAACTATTTTTATAGCTATGGCGATGTTATCTTCCACATCAAGAAGAAGGGCCTCGAAAATGCACCGCAAAAATTACTGAGATCTCCCAACGGGTGATCGTGACCGCCGACGTACAAATCACTGCAGTCGAAAAACTTCCGGTATCACCTGAAAGTCCGATGTAGCTTTCTATACATACACTGTTCGCAGCAGTGATCTGCTTCTTATGTCAGTGTCTTATTCGTGGCGCCCTTCTGCTAGGCATGCCTCATTGCCAAGTGAATCAGACTCGTCCGGTTTGGGTATGGTCTCCAAAAGAAATCCTGTTTCCTGTTGTCCCGCATATCAGATTTTTGATCCACGGACTCCAGGTGGAGCCCCTCAAGTCAAACCCTTCCACGGTGTAAACGACCGGGAGGTATCAGACGTCATTCACCCATCACTACCTTCTCCTCCTATTTCGCCCCACAAGTTTTCCACCGTCCATTTGCCTTCGGGTTACAGTTGTTTTCTGAGGCCAAGACAACTGGTGGACATTGGAGCCTTCAGTGTGCGCACTCTCCGACATGTCGGTCAGTGAGCTTCTCTGACAACTGCTTGATGTGTACTGTGTGAGGGAGACCGTAGTTTACGATTCTGCTAACGTTGTTCACTTAATCTCACCTCTAGACAACTATGCACCTGTGTGTCTCTAGTAGCACCACAGTTGAATCTCTTGGTCAATCTGGATTGGAAATCGCACTGTGTGGCAAAGCAGAGCATTTTGGTTCGACTGTATCCCAGTGGACAGTCACTTATACGCTGTCAAACTCAATACGTGGAATAAAGTCCGTCGACGCAACTCAGAAAGACGTTTTATATTCATTGTATTGGCATACAGTCCAGTGGACAGCTGTTCGGATGCTACAACGGATGCTTTCTATGACGCTCTGGTTGATCTTTCGAGACAGTCCAAACATTTAGGCATGATCATACTAGCGGGCGATTTTGTTGCTCAGTCTGTACGTCGTTCTTCAAGGGAGGTGTGGCTGAGTGGAATGTTTGGTGTGAGTGCACAACGCACTGATAATGAGGAGATACTGCTGCAGCTGTGCGCATCCCATGGTCTCTTTATTTTGGGTATGCTATTTCAACAGGAGAAGGGGCAATATTTCACGTGGAGACCTCTGTGTGCTTCGCAGCCTTGGGTACGACTGGATCACATAGTAGTCAGTTGTAAGTGGCTCCAGTCTGTTAAAGACTGTCGTGTTGTTTGGAACACCCACCTTGACTCGGACCACACTTTTTTGCGTGCCTGTTTTGTTTTGTCATTTGCCCGGAGATCTTACACTCGTAAATGGAGATGCGTGATTGACAATCAAGTGAGGGCAGTGTAAATAACGCTTATCGGGAAGCATTGGTGAACGAATTGCCCAGTTCGAATCAAGTGAGGGAACGTAGCGAACTCTGGTAGGAGATCGTAGTAGTATGAAGTCTTGGTGTGGAGAGTCATGTTTCGAGCGAGCTACGTATTTGTGACAGAACTGGATTTTTGTCATGTTGACGAATGTTGTGAACAAGCGTCACTCGATTCGGCGTGGTTCAGCATCCGAAGACAACGGTCGTAAACTTCAACACAAGCTGGCTAAAAGCTTTCGCGAAAACCGTCAGCTTTGCTTGACCGCACGTTCAAAATGAGTGGAACAAGGCTTTTTATATGGGATGGTCAGAAGACCTTTTTCCGTATTCCGTGTTTGTGGTTGCCATGGAATCGACGTATGCGATGTCATATGCGAACAAGATGGTTCACTCATCACCAGCCAATCACGCGGACTGAGAGGTGGGCTGAGCATTTTGAAAGGCGGTTCGGCAGGTCTCAACCAGACCATGTAGACGAAGGGACCCGACTGCTCGATATTTCCCTCCGGAAGCATAAGTGGCCATGGGGCTTCAGTTGTGGGAGAGTAGCAATTCTCCTGGACCAGATCCCCACTCTTATCTTTTCAAAGAGTCTGCTGAGAATTTGATGTCAGAAATGACAAACCTGTTACAGACGGTTTGGGAAACTGAAGAAGTGCCTCGTGATTGGTGCCTATCGACAGTGATTCCGATTTACATAAAGGAAGCCGGCAGTGTGTGTGACAACTGCAGAGGCATCAGTCTAGTGTCTGTTGCGTCCCAGCTACTCACTGGCCTTGTATGACGTCATCTCACCAAGCTCAGAGAAAGTGAGATACGTGAAGAACAGGCATGATTCCAGTGCGGTCGATGGTGCGTTGATCACATTTTTGCCCTGCGCCGGATGTTGGCGCACGTGCACCCTTACAGACAGTCGACGTTGATGGTGTTTTTAGACTAAACGGCTGGTTCCGATTCATTTGTTCTCAGCGTTCTCTGGATCGGTTTTCTTCTCAACGTAGTGTGAGGTAAATGCGTGGATCTGTTGAGGTCACTGTATGCTCACTTTGCATGTAGGTTGAAGGTTTGTGGACAACTGTTTAACGTGCTGGTCACTTGTGGTGGTGTCCGTCAGGGATGTCCGATTTCCCGCGTCTTGTTTGATTCTGTCGTGGACGACATTCTGGGGAGTGCTTTTGAGAAATGCGGTGAATTTTTGGTGATCAGTCTGTTCGTGGAGCTTGGTTGACCGATATGGTTTATGCGGGTGATATGGTCAAATAACAACGTGTTCACGAAATATGAGGTTCTTGACTGCTCCATTGGGCAAAGTGGTTAGGTTTCACCTGCCTGGCTGTGGTCCTCGTGATCACTGAAATCGCTGGTTAGAAATGCTATCCGAGATGTTGGTTTGCCGTTATCGATTACGTACCTGCATCCATATCATTTCTAGTTCTCTCGCTTCATCTTCTTTTATTACTTGTTAACCTTCTCAGTAACGTTTTCTTCTAGAATGTTCCACGTCACTGTTGATATGAGCGGCAGCCCGATCAACAATACCTTCTGATCAGGCCCATGAATGTGATGACAGTTTTGTGGATTTCATCCAGAGGAAAATTGGCGCTAACGTACGAGGTAAACTGCGATGTCCAGGACGATAATACTCCTGCAGGTAGCACTATGCATCCCATATTGTGCAGACTCCAGCTTCACTAACTGCTCACAAACCAGATATTCTTCATCAGAACCTGACAAATTCGGCGGTGCGTTCTAGTGAGACCGCAGGTGGCATACTAAATTGGAGGTTGTACTGAGCTTACTTCCTGCTACCAAATCTGTTTGCCTGCTTAAACAACTCTTGCCATATTCTGCTGTACTAAACTGTAGTCGAAGAAATAGCGAATCTTCGAGAACCCGGACTTACTCAGCCAGTCTGTTACTTTGCCTAGATGGTCCCTATTGTCACTTTTACTAAGACACACGGTTCCATTCGGTTGTTTGTGGATTTTTTCACGGCGATTAAGTCTAGCACAGAAATGGCGCTAATATACTCTCCTAGTTTCTGAAGACTTGTTTGCAAAGTTCGGTGGCGGTAAATACCTCGCCAAACTCCATATAGTCGAAGCTTATCTCCACGATGAAATCGACAAAAGTCCATGAAGTTATTGACCATCTGCAACCACTGGAGTGTTGCCAGTGACTACAGTCTTCCAGCTGAATATGGACAGTACTGGCTGGCATCGTTTGGTTCGTGACATACCTCAGTGTCACTGTGATGGACATCAATGCTGATGATTCGTGCGAAAAAATTGACCATGCCTCAGCCTCGTTCCGAAAAGCGCCAGATATTAATGCAGCCGAACAAGTATGTGGAGTTTACCGCCGACTAGCGTGGCCGCCACCCTAACCCAGTTGAAATCGACAAGCCCGATAAAGTGTCCAATCCAACTGATATCTTAGTGTTGGTCATTCTCATAGCTGGCGAGCCACTAGTTTCCATTTTTCGACGCAAAGCTTGGCTGATAAAACTGTAGGCGCTCGGCCACTCATCCTTTCCTTCCGAGGTGCCGGGTTTCATGCGGACTGTGCTCAATTTATTTAACATGCTCTACGTACAGTTCGCGGTGCCTCTGATAAACAACGAATACTTCACAGTCCTACAAATCCCATTTGCACGTATTTGCAAGAACTCTCCAGAAAAACTGAGCTGTCTTCGTCCTAATTTCTGGTTGACTTCTCTGTTTCAAGCACCGTAAACTGTTCACATGAACACTTGCGTGTGTAAACGGGGTTGAATACAAGCCTCTCTTAACTCGCTATTTTTAAGTGCTTTTATCCTAAAGCAGCGTCCTTTATCAACGGTCTGAAAGAGATTTTTGTAATCTGTAACCCAATAACGTAAGCTGTTTTAGGTTTTACCGAAATCTTGAACAGGGAGAGGATTAAGGACAAATAACTAAATTCAGGAAGGGTAACTCTCTTTCATGAGGACCCTCACGATGAGAAGGGTGTTGGTTTGGTTCTCCACATTGACTGTCACCTGTGAATGTCCGTAGTGCATATTGCATCTAACATTGACACAATATTCTGTGTATCATCTTTCAGTCTCCTTATTGAGCACCGTAACGAAGTTGAATAATGCTATACACAAACCATTCTCTACTCGATTCTCACAAATTCCATTTCGAGTTGGATTTCAGTCATCTGAAAATTTTCTTTCATTACGACGGGGTTCGTATTCAGCCACATTCTGACATCTGAATTTCATGATGCTGCTACACATACCAGTTTAATGGAGAACGTTAAAGGTTTTGCAAGTCGACAGACCTCTCAGAATTAATCTAATTTGTACATTCTTAACCAGTGAGCTCCAGATAGTTGTTAACCTTTTTTACCGACACCCCATTAATTTCTAACGGTCACGAGGTCTTTTCTGACGTAATTATCGCGAGTTGTATCTAGGTGGCCCAATGCGAACTCCATAAGAGATTAATCCAAAGTCAACTGAAAATACCAGACAAGATAACCGTGTAGTATAAGTTGTCCAGAAGGTGAAACCGACCTGTCATTAGGCGATCTTCAATAGTTCTCAATCTAACCTGCCGACCACCGAGTGAGGTAGCTACCTCGTAACGGTAACAACGTCTTATAAAATTCGTTCAGTAACACCCTCACCCTCCTCACTCCATCAGCCGATACCGAAACAGTCGCCGTACCTCCAAATTCTCATCTGACGTCATGCCGACGGGTACCTGGCACAATTTCCTGACAGTTATGCACCAGCCATCCAAGTAGCGACTAATCGTTGTTATGGATAACTCATTCTCAAGCTCAGCCATGACCAGCAACTCAAAAATTGCAGTGTAATAGTTAGCCCACGGAAATCCACTCCAACAACACTGCCTTATTTCTGTGTCCTTTGCAAGGCTGAGCTTCATAAATGATGCAATCCACATGAAGCCACTTGTAAGCGACATTACAACTGACTCCGTTTAGAAAGGCAACCGTGCGCCAGTCGTCGCTCCTTTTGAATGCTTCATTAATACGTCTGCGTTTTTCGGGACTGATGCGACTGTACTCGCGTCCGCCAGCCATGTTTACGAGAGAACTAATGAAAATGTTCTCATAAACTGGTTCACTCTCACATTATACCTCGAAGTCTACCACGACCCTAAACCTCACTCCTATTGGACGTGAGACTCACAAACACTCAAAACCACTCTCAACCCTGTATCTGTCCAAAGAACCAATACGCCCCGCTGTTTGATGAATTAGTAGAAATAGGGTCAGATGATTTGGGCTCCACTTTGACCGCTAACCCCGTTCTCATCAAACAAATCCGTTGACATCCCTCGAATAACCCAAACCACCTCCTCTATCAAAGTAGCCAATGTGATGTGTTCTAATTAGGATTGGTCGTCCCTTACGGTTAGTTGGGTCAATCGTGTTCTTGCCGTCTCGTCCACGATTCCGAGGTGGAAATTCTAATGCACCGAAGTGATTTGCCTTAACATCTCGTAGAAGATTTCGTGCGTAAAATGAAAACAGATATGAAGAAAGGTATAGTGCCTGCCTCTCGAGGTGCAGTGAGCCGAGACAATAAAACAGATGCAGGTTCAATCTGATCCCCCTACGATTTTCGCAACGACCTCAAACTACATCCCTTGAATATGGGAACCATTGCCGAGTGACCTCAATACGGATGGACGGTCTACATCGTCGACACAAATGGAAACATTCGAGTCAAAGCCTCCGCTAACGTCTCTTCACCTTCTTTGGAAAGTGCCGGCAAGAGGTCATCTGGGCCAGCAGCCATATTGCGTTCGACAGCCGAGATGCAATTGCGGACCTCACTCTCACTGGGTGGTGATAAATATACCGACCAGGGTGTTATACCATAAGTTTGTGGCAGGAACATGTGAGAAGCACAAAGTCAGCTAAATTTACCCTCATGGTGCTTAGCTCAGCGCTCAAACACTTTTGACCTTTTATGGACGACTGTATCATCTGCGTCAATGATGATCTGATCGGCAGACGGTCGCTCGGAACCGATGGCATGGATAACCTTGAAGGGTTTGCCGGTTTTCTGCACAGTAATCGTGGTTTCCAGTTCCTCATCTTTTTCCACTAATCAAGCTTCACGATCAGGTTTTAGACTGCATTTCAGTTTCCCATGGATATCTCTTCTAGACTTGTTAAGTGAACTAACAGGAGGAATGTTCCACCTGGCTTCTAACGACTCCAGCGATTTCTCCGAGTATAACAATGACGTACAGGATGTCTAAAACTAGTGCTGGCCAACAATAAGTTATGCTCAACACAGTACAGTTAGTTCTGTACGCTGTCTATGGTGCTGCATTCTAGTCTCCGAAATGCAACAGCCATCGACGTTCGACGAGTCTAACGTTCGAGTGAGAGCGGTCTGTTTACCTTCCAGTGTTATCGTCAGAACGTTGAAAGCACCCATTTGCATTCTAAATCTAAGCAAGGGAAGAGGGAAGCATGAAGCTGAACGGCAAGCGATGGAACTAACCGGCACAATGCTACTATGACTAGTTATATTCATTGTGGAACCTGCAGAACAATTACCAGAGACGGGTGCCGGGAAGGACCTGAGAGCTAAATATGATAGGACAGTGGGGAAGGGGTCGGCAGTATTATGTTATTATCGCCTATCCACCCAACTGTGTGCAGTAGGTTGGGTGACCCGATTTATACTGCGAGATGGCCGATGCCGTATGGAAGTAATGGTGTTTTGAGTAAACGGGGTTGTGTGTGGGCTGAGATACTGCCAGGACTTTTATTATTATTACTATTCAACCGTCAAGGTCAACTGCCAGAATTCGGGTGTCCACGATACACTAAATGCATATGTACGTGTGCATGCATGTAGGGAAACGATATTCACACACGTGTTGTCACGAAAATATCATTTAACATCGGTTGACTTTTTCGGATGTGACGTGAAATAGGCATGTTTCTTGTTCGCCACGCGCTTCACTCGCGTGTGCACTGTTTGACTGCTCACTTTCTCGTCGTGATTGAAGCATATTGTTATTGCTGTCTACTTGTAGGTACCGATCGATTAGGTATCATTTATGGAATCCGGGTGATTTAACTAATCACTATTTCATTTGAATCGAAATGATCTCATCGAGGCGAACGCAGCTATTCGACAAAGATAGGTATTTATTGAGTTGATGAATGGTCATCCTACCTCCGAGGGACTACCCGTGAGGAGAGAAATATGAACGCTTCAGCGAAGTCATGCACAGTTTCACATTACAAGATAACAGTGATTCAGATCATTAATTTGTTGCCTCCTCGATCATCTGGACCACACTGTCAGTGGCTTTAGCTACAGAGACTTGCTCCAAGAACACTTGTTAGTACTGTTGTCCTCCTCACATGGTTGATAATGCTGTGTTCGACCGATCGACTCCCGTGAAGTAGTTTGATTCATCTCAGAATTTTTTGTCCGACTATATACAGATACTCTGTATGCATTCTCCGCTGGGATGGACCAGGTTTCGAAACCATACAATGGGACCGCTTCACAGTGGCATTGCGCACTCGACCCTTCAGAGGAATACTGGGATGATACCGACACCATAGCTGGATTAAGCTGACAAATGCCATCCAGGCGTTTAATTTGTGATTTACGTTCACATCAAACATTCCACCCCACGCTGATACAGCTCCTAAGGTACATGAACTTCTCAACTACTTTCAGCGGCCAGGAGTGAGAGAAGACGCAGTATCCTGCTAATCTTGAAACAGTGCCTTACACTCAGCAGGTGCAAAGGCCACACCGAACTGACTGACTGAAATCTCTAATCCAAGATGTTCTGGACCCCCTTTGAACCTTCACTGATTGTTACTATTATTAGGATTATTATCAGTGCGGTGAATGTTTACAGAACTTCCTGTTTCGATCATCGCTGGCTCGACTGCATCAGCGGCGCATGGTTGGAACACCGTGTCAGCAGTGACGAAGTTCACTGACGTGTCCTCGGGGCGGATAAACTCTGCCGACTCCTGAGTATGTTGATCTGGTCTCGCAACGTTCGTTGGCGTGACTGCATCTCACACTACCATCTGATCGCTTGTCACACTGTATCTTGTTTGCAGTTGGTGGGTTATGCTGGAAGCTTCAGTTTCGTGGTCAACGTACGGCCTGGGCTTGTGGTGTGAAGGCACTGACATTGGGACTTGCTTCAGTAAGTTGTTCGTGGCTGAGTTGTAAATGAGAATGAGCATCTTATCTCGAGGGCGCCGTGCGATATGGCAAACAACAGAAGCAAGCAATGCTGGGGTTGCGACTCTGTGTGTGCATCGGTGTGATGTATTTCTTCTCTCCGTGTTCGCAGTTCATCTTCATGCTACGTGAGCTCCTTTTTCTTCCCCTGTATTTTTCCTATTAAATGTGTTGATATTAATATCATTACAAGTTACTAATTTTTCACCAAAGGTGTCATTTCTATGGTTTTCTTTTTTCGAAATTTGTCTGTGATAGAACCTTTTTCTTCTCTATTTCGAAACCTCACCTCGGCTCCCTTTCGCCTAATTCCCGAGGGTTACACTTGATTTCTTCTGTACGTTTACAAAACCGGCGTTTTATATCTCGAACTTCTTCCCGGTTGTGTACTCCTTCATTAAGAGCACGATGCTGGTCGTTTTTCCGAGGTTGTTGCGGAGAAAGTTTACAGTCTCGCAATTGTTAGTGGTCATCGTTTTTCTCATCGTTCTTTCCACCCATGTTTCCGTCCACCTATGCCACTTTGAAACAGTTTGTTCCTTTGACGAACTTGAGTAAAACAATGAGAAGACACAATTACTGTGATGTTCTCCGGAACAAGATTTCATACATTCTGATCACACATGGACATGTAACTAATTTTATGCCACTTTGTTCTATTTCATCCTTTCCCATCGTATTCTTGGTTCCCCAAACTCGGGTTTCCTACAAACTCTCACTACCTTTTTATGAATTAAATTAGGACTGGGTTCACTAGTTTCTTCCACTACCGTCAACTACTTTCTGTGTTTGTGCGTCATGTCTATTATTTTTCATTTCCTAAAGCTGATCTTGTTACATAAAGTGAACATCCACATTTCAACTTGTATTTGTTGGGCCGCGTGCATCTATGACCATTATTTAGTACTGCGAGTGTCTGTTGAGTAAGGAACTTTGATTGTTTCTAGTTGAACGCCGCGTACTGAATACGTTTCAAAAGGGTAATTCGGCGCTACCTTCCGCGATCAATACTTGAGGCCGATTGTCACAGAAGATCTCAGCGTGTCTTCCTTTTGCGCGTCTCACGACAAAATGCAACCAACACAACACTTCAGACACTAACTTACATGTTTGGTGTTCAGCTCGCAGATCCTCATCTTGAGTTGAATATTCACTTATGTCGATTTGTAGTACTTGGAATTTGGGACTTTGAACAGCTCCAGGAATCACACTTGAATTCACACTTTCTGTGTACGTAATAAGAAGACCTCGGATGCAATCAGCAGATGTTACTCATGAGACATGAACATGAAATAACAGGTGTACATCAGTATTAAGGAAGCTGGAGTCCGTCACTGGCTGTTGTCAATGTCACAAACAACGTTACAAGCTGTAATCTGATTGGTCCGAAACAATAATTAGCAGCGAGTAACATTAAGGTGGTTTGTCCACTCCCGATTCTGTATCTTAAAGAGAAGTTGGGTTGGTCCACTGCTACATGGTCTGTTGGGCCGGAGTTTGGATAGGCGATGGATTGAAGAAGTTCTCATTACACGATTATACGGTAGGTGTATTAATCCGGCTGATTGGAGAAGTGCAGCTCATTGGTATAAAGCTTCTTTCAACACTGTTGCTTGAAATGTTCGACCCTCATGTCACATGTGATTTTATTTTGACCCACGTAAAATTACGCCATCCATGAAATCTTCTGTGACACAGTCGTACGCTTAGTTCGAATCACTGCCTTCGTGATGACTGGCTGAAGCTGCAACACCAGATGCTTCGTCTGGATGATAATAAAATTTCGTTTATGTGCGAAGTCCTTTTTCGAGTGCAGCTGACTTAACTTAGAATAGCGGTTAACTGATAAGTCGTTTCTTCGCCGACGTTCGCAGCTGTGTACCAGACAATGAACCTCACAATTTGGTAATCCTGACAAATGAATGTTAACTTTTAACCTTAGCTTATGCTAATGTTGAACCACTGTTTCTGTCTGTTCATGAAAAAAACACATGTGAGCTTTGGTTCTCAGGCTGTTGTCTGTCGATTCCATCCTTCGGACTCCTAACTTGCTCTGCAGTTTATTTCGTTTGGTTACGCTTGACCATAACTATCAAACGTCTGCTCATTTGTTTGTCGACCCTAGAGCCTCGTTCAGTATTTTGACATTCAGTTAGAAACCAAAGTCCAATGAGGCGACGTTTATGGATTGTGAATGCTTACCATTTACAACATACAATCAGAACTGATGAAGTTTGGGTCACCCTGGTAACCAAATAATAGGCGTGACCTTGGATGCTTTGGTTTCGTTTTGTTCGAGGATGTTTGCAAACACTTTAATTTAGCCTATCAGAAGACAGTACGCGTAGGAGGTTAGATGACAACGTTTTTTCTGTGAGGGTCAATGAAACTCACGTACTTAGACCATCGATATATACCGATTTCAATTATGTTTTAAAATCTCTATTCACCGCCTTACATTGCATGTATTCAGCTAATTCCCATCACACTGGCGCAGAGTATGGTAATTTGTCGATAAATTGGCAGATGGAAAGAAATCCTTTACCAGAAAACGAAAAACGGTTGATCATAATTATCTTCAGAGTTAATGTCTTCGTCACCCACCTGTTCTTTGGTCTGGAAATTCGTAGGATATCATGTCATATTTTGTTCAGTGGCTTCATTGTTATGGTTCGACTGCGTTATCTGTGCACTAGCAACAGTTTCTGAAGGGAACATGGAGAGCACGAGGAAAATTACTCTTTCTCTCATTTACAGCTCACTTTTTTGTTCGCAATTTGTAGGCAGGAATTTCCTGAGCTGATCCGTATTCATCTTTCTTTTCTCTATGCACTACGGTTTATGATTATTCTCACGGTTGTGTGGTAGTTAAACCCCAACGTGAATCGTGGCAGTGATGTTGGTAATGTACATGCAATTGCTAACGGGAAAACAAGAAATTTTTGCGCACGGATATTCCTATTTAACTGTTCGTTCACGGTGGAAAAATCCGCTAGAAATTACACAGTTTACTGATATTGGTGACCCGTTATTCACATGATAGTCACACCGTCCTTCGCATTCCAGTTTCCAATTCGTTGAGTCATCCCCAAAGGTGTTTTGAATGTTCTTGCTTTGCTGTTATGATGTTGTTGCCACTCACTCTATGTAGTGGCTGTCACTTGAATACTACCTGATTTGTGATGGTATTCGGTTGATTTTCTGTTCAATGCGTCACCCAGCTAAACGACAGGGCTTCATTCCTATCTAACTAGTGAGATTCAGTTAATCACCTCCGCCTAAAGCACGCTTCTTCATAGTTGATTACGCGTGATTGAAGAGATTAATTGTCTGTTCAGTTTGTGTGTTTCTAGCACTGATATGATCACATGAAATGTTATTCCGTTTTTGCCTGTCCATCAGATTGTTGTAGAAATCTGGTCTTGATGTGAAAATAGGTTTCCGGGAACGTGTTGTCGCTCACTTGTGAGCTCTTGAAGTATTGTGGGTCTTCAAACAAACCGTTTCCAGTTTTTTTGTGAACACACTTGTTTATATAACAGTAGTTTCCTCATCGTACAGCGCAGTTTGTATGAACGATTCAGTGTGTAACTACTTCAAAAACGAATACTCCATTTACACATAGCAAACATTTAGCCACTAAAAAAACATGTCTCAATCCTGTATCTTATTAAACTCTGCCTGAAATCCGACAATATCACCTTTTATACTTGTTCATAAGTCTAAAATGTAGCTACGTTTGTAGGCTTCCATTGCCAGATGTCGTCCGATGTGGGTTGGGTACTATCAGACTAGCTGAACTTAGACTAAATTACTATCAGCAACCCAGCTGGAACTCACGAGTATGTAGTTGTGTTAGGGAATTCATTTTCCTCCATTCAAGACCGCCTCCTTCCTCAGGAAAACGGTTTTGCCCAATCAGAGTGAACGGAAATGTCCAAAGCAGTCGAGCTGTAACCTTCGCTAGTTTCTTACATGTTCGAACTTCATTCTGCCTTGCTCCTTCGTCGCCTAGTGGCTCTGACTCTCAGTCTGAGTAACTACCCTTCGATCTTTGGATTTCAGAATGTGTGGAGGTGATTATTCATCATATGAATATTCTGCACTTTTCTCCTTGTCGCACATGTTGGAGCGTAACAAAGTAGATTCTTACACCCGTCTTTCGTTTTGTCTTGGGAGAAACTAACGGGGACAATCGTGTTATTTTCGGGACCGAGATTTTCAGTGTTAACTATTACGAGGAGGAGAATCTGCTTTCTGCCGAGCGCGTTGCTATACCGTGGACGAGCCGGCATATTCTTTCGAGGGTCTATCTAGGACGATTACCGTTGATCTGTCGCTAGGTCAAATAGCTTTTCCATCACTCCGTACCAGGGTCTCACGTTTGTACCAGTTCACTGAGTTCTGTCTTGTTCATCTTTTCTTTTCTACCGCAAAAAAATCATTCTGTAGTCTGTAGGTTGATTTGTGTCGATTGTTGTACTTGTCTCTCACTGAATCTGAACTATTTGTGTGATGCCATCAGCATCGTGACAAATTTGTTTATTGCCAACTTCCATTTTTTCCTTTAGGTGGACACACCGATTATGACTACTCTCGACTGTGAAGGAACCAATCAGGTGTTTTCCGTTCGTGCTTCGAAAGAGGCCGCTGTTGGCTCCACAGATCATTCACCTGCAACAGTTCATTTGACTGGGAGCAGCCAACTGCATCTGGAGGCTTTGGCCCTGGGACTGAGCAAGGTCGGTGGCCTTTCACTTCAAAATGTACACCTACAGCAAGACATTGTAACGTGCTGATGTGGTTAAACCGTCTTCATAATTAAGCCGGCCGAAACCGTCCTCTTTTCCAACATTTGAGACGTTAAGCCCTCTTGAGTCAATTAAGTGCAACAATCCGAAAACATGATTTTAATTCATTTTTTCTCGTCAACAGTAAATATGTGTGTAACATGCAAACAAAAACGGTAACTATTACATAAGGTGGTCGAAAGTCTAAGTCGACCAGCTAAATCCACAACACGGTAAGGTTGGCAGTTGATTGTTTTGTGCGCATGGGATGGAATGTTAACGACTGATCAACAAGGCTTCAGCACACTTCAGAATTTGTTGATAGAGCAATCGAAAGCGCTAATGTACATGATTTACTGCCTGGCAAACACGTAGTACAACACCAGAGACTATATAAAGCGGAAAACAGGGGTTAAATGTGAAAGTGAACATGCTGGTTTTTTCCCTAGTAAACTTAGAAGTATGGTTGGTTTCTTCAGTCACGTAATTCTGATCTTAGGAGGTAATTTCTAGTGACTTCAGCCGTACACAAAGTTATTCTTGTGTGACTTTTACCGCGCATCGGACGTCCTTTCTAAACAATTCAACTGCTCTGTAATAAGCACTTGATCATATATGCCGAGAAGTTGGCCCGGTCATAAATAGTGCGAATTAAGTTTTTTGACCGCTCTATTCAACTCTCTTTCGGGAAAACGCCGTGTTCCACTTCCACATTTGTTTTTTATGAGAATTCACGTAGACTGCAAACAATGGTATACTCCTAGCTTTGTAACCTTTGGTTGATAAATAGCTTATGATGAGTGTTGCGACTTTTAATCCTCGCCGAGTGCCACATAACAGTGGGTGAGGTAATACATCTCTAAGCCACTTTCTAGTACCCTCTTTGGCTCCGATTTTTAGCATTCTTTTCGGTTTGCTGATGTCGATAATTCTGCCGTTGTGGAGAAATTGCTAGGTCCAATGACTGACAAGGAACATGTAAGTATCATGCATGATCCAAATCGATCCGTACTTATCGCCCTCTCACTTAAGCCTTATTGTTTTTGGTTTCGACTCGGTTACACGTTCTCCCATCGACGATTGTAAATGATGTGAACTGTCAATGTGATTTGTGCCTTCTAGTTATAGTCCATTCATTCCAATTTGTGTATCTGTCACAACGAGACTGGACCGTGACGTGGTGTGACGGCTTGCGCATCTCGATGACCTATTAGACTGAACTGGACGGTGTGGCCACCACACCAACAGAATCACTTATACCAGGTAGACCAATAGGTAGAGTTCTGACAAACCACAGTCTTCGTCCTCCAGGTTGGCGATTAGAAGACTGACCCTTCTCTGGAGAAAGTGCCAGTTGTGGTATACTGCAACTCACCCACCGCCTTGCGGTACAGCATTTTGAGCCAGAGGCTTTGTTTCAGAACTTTGATCGTCCTTTTTCATGGGTCTCAAAGTTCTTGGAGCAAGTCTCTGTAGCTAAAGCCACTGACAGTGTGGTCCAGATGATCGAGGAGGCAACAAATTAATGATCTGAATCACTGTTATCTTGTAATGTGAAACTGTGCATGACTTCGCTGAAGCGTTCATATTTCTCTCCTCACGGGTAGTCCCTCGGAGGTAGGATGACCATTCATCAACTCAATAAATACCTATCTTTGTCGAATAGCTGCGTTCGCCTCGATGAGATCATTTCGATTCAAATGAAATAGTGATTAGTTAAATCACCCGGATTCCATAAATGATACCTAATCGATCGGTACCTACAAGTAGACAGCAATAACAATATGCTTCAATCACGACGAGAAAGTGAGCAGTCAAACAGTGCACACGCGAGTGAAGCGCGTGGCGAACAAGAAACATGCCTATTTCACGTCACATCCGAAAAAGTCAACCGATGTTAAATGATATTTTCGTGACAACACGTGTGTGAATATCGTTTCCCTACATGCATGCACACGTACATATGCATTTAGTGTATCGTGGACACCCGAATTCTGGCAGTTGACCTTGACGGTTGAATAGTAATAATAATAAAAGTCCTGGCAGTATCTCAGCCCACACACAACCCCGTTTACTCAAAACACCATTACTTCCATACGGCATCGGCCATCTCGCAGTATAAATCGGGTCACCCAACCTACTGCACACAGTTGGGTGGATAGGCGATAATAACATAATACTGCCGACCCCTTCCCCACTGTCCTATCATATTTAGCTCTCAGGTCCTTCCCGGCACCCGTCTCTGGTAATTGTTCTGCAGGTTCCACAATGAATATAACTAGTCATAGTAGCATTGTGCCGGTTAGTTCCATCGCTTGCCGTTCAGCTTCATGCTTCCCTCTTCCCTTGCTTAGATTTAGAATGCAAATGGGTGCTTTCAACGTTCTGACGATAACACTGGAAGGTAAACAGACCGCTCTCACTCGAACGTTAGACTCGTCGAACGTCGATGGCTGTTGCATTTCGGAGACTAGAATGCAGCACCATAGACAGCGTACAGAACTAACTGTACTGTGTTGAGCATAACTTATTGTTGGCCAGCAGTAGTTTTAGACATCCTGTACGTCATTGTTATACTCGGAGAAATCGCTGGAGTCGTTAGAAGCCAGGTGGAACATTCCTCCTGTTAGTTCACTTAACAAGTCTAGAAGAGATATCCATGGGAAACTGAAATGCAGTCTAAAACCTGATCGTGAAGCTTGATTAGTGGAAAAAGATGAGGAACTGGAAACCACGATTACTGTGCAGAAAACCGGCAAACCCTTCAAGGTTATCCATGCCATCGGTTCCGAGCGACCGTCTGCCGATCAGATCATCATTGACGCAGATGATACAGTCGTCCATAAAAGGTCAAAAGTGTTTGAGCGCTGGGCTAAGCACCATGAGGGTAAATTTAGCTGACTTTGTGCTTCTCACATGTTCCTGCCACAAACTTATGGTATAACACCCTGGTCGGTATATTTATCACCACCCAGTGAGAGTGAGGTCCGCAATTGCATCTCGGCTGTCGAACGCAATATGGCTGCTGGCCCAGATGACCTCTTGCCGGCACTTTCCAAAGAAGGTGAAGAGACGTTAGCGGAGGCTTTGACTCGAATGTTTCCATTTGTGTCGACGATGTAGACCGTCCATCCGTATTGAGGTCACTCGGCAATGGTTCCCATATTCAAGGGATGGAGTTTGAGGTCGTTGCGAAAATCGTAGGGGGATCAGATTGAACCTGCATCTGTTTTATTGTCTCGGCTCACTGCACCTCGAGAGGCAGGCACTATACCTTTCTTCATATCTGTTTCATTTTACGCACGAAATTTTCTACGAAATGTTAAGGCAAATCACTTCGGTGCATTGGAATTCCCACCTCGGAATCGTGGACAAGACGGCAAGAACACGATTGACCCAACTAACCGTAAGGGACGACCAATCCTAATTAGAACACTTCACATGGGCTACTTTGATAGAGGAGGTGGTTTGGGTTATTCGAGGGATGTCAACGGATTTGTTTGATGAGAACGGGGTTAGCGGTCAAAGTGGAGCCCAAATCATCTGACCCTATTTCTACTAATTCATCAAACAGCGGGGCGTATTGGTTCTTTGGACAGATACAGGGTTGAGAGTGGTTTTGAGTGTTTGTGAGTCTCACGTCCAATAGGAGTGAGGTTTAGGGTCGTGGTAGACTNTTTGGGTCGAGTTATGATGTGAGGGCCAGCCAGTTTATGAGAGCATTTTCATTAGTTCTCTCGTAAACATGGCTGGCGGACGCGAGTACAGTCGCATCAGTCCCGAAAAACGCAGACGTATTAATGAAGCATTCAGAAGGAGCGACGACTGGCGCACGGTTGTCTTTCTAAATGGAGTCAGGTGTAATGTTGCTTACAAGTGGCTTCATGTGGATTGCATCATTTATGAAGCTCAGCCTCGGTAAGGTCACCGATGCAAAATTCTTACAGAATCAGTGTGACCGCTAATCCCGTTCTCATTAAGCCAATCCGTTGACACCCCTCTCTCAAAGTAACCATTGTGAAATGTTCTAATGAAAATTGGTCTTCGCTCACGGTTAGTTGAACCAATCGCATTCTTGCCGTCTTGTCCACGATTCCGAGGTGGAAATTCTGATGCACCAAATTGATTTGCTTTATCATGTCATGTAAAATCTCATGCCTGAAGTGGAAACAAATGAAAGTGGTATAGATATGGACTGGATGGGTTCGGTTCTGGGTGAGTTGGTTTTGATCAAATATTCGGTCTTCTCCAAAATCTGGAACAGCGTTGTTCATACCTCCGACCAACAATCGCCGTATTTCTCGACCATAAAGTTGCGTTCGATTCGGTGGATCGATACACGCTCTTACAATCACTTAAATGCATGGGTGTATAGAACAACTATGTGAACATACTGCGAGCGCTTTATTCCCATACTTCAACTCAGGTTAGAGTTTACCGTGAGC